>VDFB02121472.1:0-19959 GCA_007258455.2 Sequoia sempervirens | reverse complement strand
CACATACCTAAGATAATTGAGCCTACAAACATTATATGCAAAGAATTCCAACAGGGCAAACAAAGAAAGGCTAGTTTTCCAACTAAGGAATACTCAACATCCAAGCCGCTACAGTTGGTCCATACTGATTTATGTGGGCCTAAAAGGACAAGAGGAATGAAAAGAGAAAGATACTTCATGTTTCTAATAGATGACTATACAAGAATGACATGGGTAGCCTTTTTGAAAGATTCAAAATATTCATGAAAATGGTTGAAAAGGAGATAGGTAGAAGGATCAAATGCCTAAGGTAAGATAGAGGAGGAGAATTCACATCAAGTGAATTTGTTGAATAGTGTGAGGTACATGGAATGAAAATAGAATACTTTGCACCAAGAACTCTATAGCATCATATTGGAGTTATAGAAAGGAAGAACAAAGTAGTGAAGGACATGGCTAGAACAATGTTAAATGAGGCCAAGTTAGTAGATATATTTTAGAGGGAGGCAGTTCATATTGTAGTTTATATTTTAAATAGAGTTCAAATAAGAGCTCATAGTGATAGCACACCCTATGAACTATGGTATGGTAGACCACCTTTGTTAAATATTTCAAGGTATTTGGTAGCAAGTGCTATATTAAAAGAGAATATGAAAACATGGGAATTTTTGAGCAAAGGAGTGATGAAGGAATATTTCTAGGATATTCCACCCAAAGAAAAGCCTACAAATGCTATAAAAAAAGGTTGAATAAGATGGTACAAAGCATAAATGTCAAGATTGATGAGAGCATAAAGCATATCCAATTAGATGGACAAGAAATTGAAGATGATTCAAAATTTGAAGAAAATGTTGCTAATAATGAAGAAGAACCTAAAGAAGAAGTTGAGAAAGCACCTGCAAAGTATGTGTAGAAGGATCACCCAGTAGACCAGATAATTGAGGAAAAAAATGAAGGCATTCAAACTAGGAGAAGACTAACAAGGAATAAGGAGCAAGTAAACTTTTCTCTCCTATCTCAGATTGAACCAAAAATATTTTATGAAGCCAACAAGGATGAGAGTTGGTTAAAATCCATGGATGAAGAGATAAATCATATTGAGAAAAATAAGAAATGGGGATTAGTTCCTAGACCCCCAAACAAGAATGTAATTGGCACAAAATGGGTGTTTAGAAACAAGCTCAATGAAGATGGAGTTGTAAGGAATAAAGAAAGGTTAGTGCGGAAGGGGTATGCACAATTTGAAAACATTGATTTTGAAGAAACAATTGCACCTATGGCAAGATTCGAAGCTATTAGAATGTTTCTTTCATTTTCAGTATATAAAGGGTTTAAAGTATATCAAATGGATGTTAAATCTACATTTTTAAATGGAAACCTAAAAGAGGAAGTCTACATAGAACAACCAAATAGTTTTCAACTATTAGCAGATGTTGACTTGCTGGAAACAAGCAACACTAAGAGGGGGGGTGAATCAGTGTGTGCAAAAATTAATCCTTTTATTCTAATCTTTAATCCACTTAAAATATTTAATTAAAATTAATATGTAGAAACTGAAAGCAAGAAACCACACAACCATAACACAAGTATTTTTACGTGGAAACCCTGTTAGGGGAAAAACCACAGTGGATGGCCAATCCACAATAAGTTCTAAGTATACTCAAAAGAAATATTACAAAATGGGAATGCACTTGCATTCAGGCTCATTACCTAGAGCTCACTTGTAAAAGATGGACTCACTGTCCTTAAAATAGTTTGGAATAGATCCAAAAGAGAATGAAATGAGTATATAGCATCTACCAATGCTTGATTACAGTTCCAATTAAGCTCTGATGATGAACTTCTCTCCTAATGAGAGATACCAAACTTTTGCCCTGTTCTGCTCAAGTTCACACACAAAATCTTTATGTGCAAGTGAAACTGCACATGATATCACTCAAATACTCCTTAGACATTCACAACATACACCAATATACATTCTTCATTGCTAACAATGATATATCTGATCATCTAAATATATCCGTGACTAAGGATTTAATCGCCACAGGTCGGCTCAACAAAACTTAATAATATTTGCAACTTGTCAGCCAAAATCATGAAATTTTTTGATGTGTATCCAAACAAGTCGGCTAGACAATAGCTAGGACCAATAATTAATCATTTGAATTTGAACACAATTTAAATAAGTTCACTACATCCACAATGCACCACTTACACTAAGTCGGCTCTATCAAGCAAATAAACAAAAAATGTCCTACTAGACCTCCAAACTCGTATAGTAACAAATGAAACACCACAAAATTCAATGATAAGATGATCCACATGCTCAACAAGCAATTCCAAAGATCCACAAGAAAAAATGATGATCCGGTGAAGCTATCTGACCAAATACCCTGTTCCTCAAGTATTATGTCGATAATATACAAATTTTCACTTTACCTATCAGTGTGACTGAATGCATATCTTCAAACCATAGGGATGACTTTAGTTGCCATCAATGACAACACTAGAAGCTAAAAACCATCTCTCAAAACCATATGCCAACAATCTCCCCATTTGGCATTAATGGCAACACTTAGAGAAAAATGTCTAAGTGTCAAGACTGATAAGCACACTGCCAAAATACAAAATATTGCTCCCCCTAAGAATATAAAGGCATTTTTCACTTCACTCTCTCCCCCTTTGACATCAATGATAAAATTGAGGAATCCAAAATTGTAAAAACTGTACAAACATATCTAGAGACTTACAAAAATTTGAATACGTCTGCAAAGACATTCTTCAGTTTGCTTAAATTTGAGTCCCACACACTTTTCAAACTCTCCAAAATGGTAATATGAACACAGAGAAGATATCACAAGGTTTTTGTAGCTTCAAGACTTACTAGATCAAGAGTGATCACAACACCTTTTGCTTCTTTCAAGGCATTCACCAATATCTCAATTTTTGGACTTATCATCCCCCTAAGTTCACTTACCCTCCTAATAATCCTTTCATTTTCAGACTTCAGATTCTTTATTTGGTCAAGCAAAGACATTACATGACTATCTTTATGAAAAACACTTCCATCCAATGGATCAAAGGTGATAGAAATAATAACCAATTGCTGCTCAATATCTTTTATCTTCTTCTCATTTGCCTCAGTAAATTTTGACAAGATGAAGTAGGATTTGTACACATTTCCTCCTTCAATTATAGCACCTTGGATATTTTGTATGCAAGTTCCTAACAGATTTTTCTCTTGGGAAATTAATTTAATTAGGCTTCCAATTCTTCCCTCCTTAAATTCATTTTTCACTTTAACTAGAGCTGAATCCTCAAAAGATTTGAAATGAGAATCTACAAAGTTTATTAATCTCTTCATCTCACTGGAGGAGGATCCTGTTGGGTCCATATCATGGGTAGGCATCAATTTCTATACAACTCTAGAAGCGAGTTTCGGTAGTTCACTATCTTTAATGTGAGATTTCAATATTTTCTCATTGGCTTTATCTTGAGCAATTTTGGCAACTTTCAGCATCTCGATTGGGGACAAAGTGGATAAGTTGATTGAAATTTTATCAAACTCAGGATCTAAGTATACCTGCTACTCTAATAGGGATTATTTTACCTCTTTGGACTGAACTCCTAATTCTTTCCCTTATCAATCTTAGATTGAGCTTCAGAAATGACTTTTGGTATTTCCTTTTCTTCATCAAGCACTTATTTCTCTTCAGCAATCACCTCAATTTGAACTTTAGTCACCATAGGTGTCTCAATGTTTTCAACATTGGGGGAAGTCAAAATATCCTCAAAAGATGGAGGATTAGATACATTTATGTTCTCTTGATTTTCATTTCCTTCTTCTGAGTTATTCAGCTCCACATTCACTTCATCATGCCATTCAACATGTTCAGTATTGATCTCCTCAATATTTACCTTTTCCTTTGACAAGTGCTCTTCCAGAATTGTCTTATTCTCACTGATAACAGCATTAGTGTCACCAATCATGAGTTTTTTTGTTCTGGACTTGCTTATGAAATCCTTTTTAGCTCTTTGAATAAGTAAATCCATTTCTTCAATTCCCATTTCCGGGCACAAGTCAGCAAGAACTCTTTTCCATAAATTTTCTTCCTCTACTCTGGCACTCTCTCTCCTAGATTCCAAAGCTTCATATAGGCTTGTAGGCAAGCCAGACATGATTTCAATCAAAGTTTTATTGAAAACATTCAAGTTCTCAACTATAGCATCTTCAAGAATCTTCTTACCGGATTCATCAAAATTATCATAAAGGTCATAGAGTGGCGTGAGATTACCATCATTTACTGTTGCATTCACAACTTCCTCCACAGACATACTAGGCTTGTCAACTTTGGTCTTTTCTTTGCTTCTTCACCTTTGCGAGAGGGTTTTCTCTTTTTAAGTTTGGCAGCATGAGTCTATGTAGCCTTTATCTCTCTAACTATTTCTTCTGAGTTAGTTTCATCCTTTTCATCTACGAATATAGCTTTGTAAGTTCTTGATCTTTTATTCTTCTTTCTTCTTCTGAAGGCTTCGGCTTGATTTGGCTATACTATAGGGGAACTCCTAGTAGATCTAGTGGAAGATATTCCCAGACCAGCTGATGTTGCATTTTCCTTCTTTTTGGATGCTTCAGCTTCATCTCTTTGCCTTCTAATTTCTTTCAATTTTTCCATTGGAAGACCCATTTTCTTTGCAAGGACTTTTGTCTCATTTCTTACCTTCCTAATTGACATGGGCTTTCTCAAATCTGAGTGAGCTTGTAAGCTTTTCTCTGCATAGGTGCCAAAAATTTCTTCATTAGGATCCAGTGGTGAATTTAGTAGATGTTTTGCATACATCCTCATAATGTTTTCATGCACTTCATAGCCCATAGCCATGATCCAAATAGTTCTATGATCAGCTGCTTCCATATGACATTGGTCAATGTCTACCATGAAGCATATAGAGTCTTTATACTATTCCACTAAGGCTTCAAGAATTCTCTCTTTGGCATGCATCTAATTTTGAAAGTTTTTAAAATGACCCCATAGAATTGTGTTGTGGGTCTATTGATCACCAAGACTACATAGCATATCCCAGATCTAAACGTCTACCAGAATATCATTTCACCATTGGGCTTTACCGATTCCTAGTACCTCACCTGAGAAGTATAAATATAGGCAGATTAACAAGTTTTTGAACTTTAATACATTCTTCTTTTCCTTCTTGATCTTCTTTAGATTCTCCAATAGTTGACCTCTAAGTAATTCACATAGATCGTAATCTGCATTTTGTTTGATCATTTCATATGTTGTATAGATGGCAGTGTCATATACATAATTTTCCCAACTCGAGTGGTAAATATTGTACCCTATGACCATAGATGCAAATTTTACATCAATCTCAACAACATGATCTATAGTCATTTCCCTTCTATCCCAATGCGAGCCAGTCACTTTAGTAACCTCATAATTCTTTACCGACTTCAATACTGGAAGTTTACTAGAGGAATTTAAGCCTGTAACTGCACAAATAGCTTCCTTGGTAATTTTGAATGGCACTTCCAACCACATGGCTTAGTATGTATTGAACCCACTCATCCTCGTCAAATATAGGAAACCTCATGAATTGTGCAAATTTCTTGTCTACTAGGGTTTTGAATTTAGGTTTCATAGAGAAGTCCTCTTGAACTATGTGATTCGAATACAATTCCAATAGTTGTGAACAACCCAAATCCTCAATATTAGTGTGCACATATGCCCTAATATCTTCTATATGTATAACTTCATACGACACCAATGAAAATACACCTAGGGGTTCTTTGTCTATAGACTTATATGGATGCCATTTGAACTTTGGACACGGCCTATCATTGACTTCAACTATAAGAGTGATAGACATAATTGTGAGTAGAAAAATTCACAAGTTTTGCAATAAATACCTTTTGGAGACAAAACGGAAACTGATCGCAAATTCTCCTCTTTGCTTGGATCCCTTCTCAATTTGGCAAAGATCACCTCAGAAAACTCCAAAATTCTTTCTTCGAAATGCAATGTGACAAATGAAAGTGAAAATTGTTCTTTTATTGTCATCGAACCTAACTCCTTACTTTTGCAATAAATTCCCTTGCCCTAATTCAACCAATTTTTATGTCTTTTATGTTTGGGATAGATAATTCTTGTGTGGATATAACATATTCTCCATTGATGCCTTAGATTCATTTCACAATGTCTAAAGAATATCCAATTTAGCTTAACATCATACACAGATGCAGATTGGCCAAGAAGTGTAGATTATAGGAAAAGCACCAGTGGTGGAGCATTCTTTCTGGAAAAAAAATTGGTTTCCTGGATGAGAAAAAAGCAAGAATCAGTCACTTTATCCACAGTAGAAGCAGAATATGTAGCAGCAGATACATGTACTCAATTCCTATAAATGAAGAAAACACTTAAGGATAATAAGGCAGAGTACAATGAACCTATCTCCATTCTTTATGATAACTCAAGTGCAATAAACATCTCAATGAATCCAGTGATGCACTCCAAAACAAAGCACCTATCCATAAAGTACCATTTCATTAGAGAGAAGGTTACAAACAAAGAGGTAAGTATGGAACATGTTCCCACCAAAGAAAAAGTGGCCAACATTTTCATTGAGCCTCTTCCAAAGGATCAATTTGAATATCTGAGGAAAAAGTTGGGAATCATTTCTCCCACATCAAATCACTAATATTAGTGATAGGGCATGAATCTAGGGGTAGCTTAATTTGTTCTTCAAATATTCCCTAAAAAATTAAAGATGACTCAGGTCAAGTAAACATTGTTTTACAAATTTCTAATGACTTGATGGTTGGTAATTCAAGGATCCCCATCTTCTTTTTAAATTCCTTGTCAAAGGGAGAGCATTTTTTCAAGGGGAGTGTGCCCCTTTCCATTGATGTCAAAGGGGGAGAAAGTAAGAAAATGTTCAGGAAATTAATCAAGGGAGAGGAATCAATGGTACAAAGCATGGATTGAAATATCTTTCATTGGTATAGGGCTTCTCAACAACTTTTACAAAGCATTCATTAGATTCAATAATATAGGCTGACAGAGCATTTGGTTTTTTCATCAATGACAAAGGGGGAGATTGTTGGCATATTGTTATCATTGATGTCAAAAGGGGATATCTGTGTGATATCCTGATCGGGAGATTACTGATGTTTGGATGACGAGACAAATTCAAATGTATTTAGTCATGGTGTTGAAACAAACTTTATATTCCAATGATGACTGTCTATTGGAAGTTGTAGGTTTCTTAAGTGACAACTTAAGCCATTGAATTTATTGGGGCAACCAACCCACTTTCCTTGAGCCTAGACCAACTCGACAAATATTTTATGATCATAATATTTCCCTAGTCTCAGGGTGAATATTTATCCTTGGTATAATCTATAGTGGTGATTTAGGTTTGAAAATCTAAATCCTTTTTTGGGAGCTCAATGAAAATATTGTAGATTCCCATCTAGAATCCCCATAATAGCATATTGGTGCGTGTTGTGGGACCAATTTGAAAGATAGGTGCCAAGGGTGATTGGTGACATGAAGGCAGGTGGCAATGTTTGATTGATCAATAAAACAATTCACATCTCTATTGTGAATTGTGTGGGTATGTCAAGGTGACAGATGGTGATAATCCACCAGTCTGCTAAAGCTTTTGTGGGACTGCATCTAATCTGTGGAACTATGGATTTTTTAAGCATGTCTTTTGGGACTTACCCTCAATAAGATGTATATGGTAAAAATCAATGGTGATTATTAAAGAAAACCATTTATTCAACTGTCATGTTTTAAAAGGCTAAGTGGTGAATTTTGATCAACATATCATGGCGTAAAAATCAATAGATCAATGACACAGGTTTAAAACTGAAAATCATTAATGGCTATGACAATTTGATCTAGGGCTTTGACTATGAATCAAATTTGAGAGTGAATTTAATCAACTCAACCATTTCAAATACCAGTGTTAATAATGATTAGATGGTTGGATTGGTGATGGTGGTAGAAGATCATAATAAGATCTACAGTAGAGAATATCAATTTAATGTAACTATAATCCTAGCTATTCAGTCTGCCAAAAATAGAAAAATATTTGATTCAGATATGTGAATGTGTGGCTCGATGATTCGATAGCATGCAAAAGAATAAAAATATTGAACCCTAATAGAGAATTAATGAGAGTGGTTGTGCATCTCAAGACTGATGAATAGAGTTAGTGATGAATAAATTAGAGAAGTTTTTTAGGAAGGAGTGTATGTGAGAATGATGTTGCCAAATGGAAGAGTGAGTGTGTGTTGCATTTGATACAATTATCTTTTGAGATGAATAGAGAAAAATATGGTAAAAAGAAGCATGAAAGGTTGAAATTTCCTTGTTTAGCACCTAAAGGCAGATAGAGAATGCACTCCTAGAGAAAGTGCAGCATGACAATGTAGTGCATCTATTATTCTCTTGAGCCAAATAGAGAATACACTAACAGAAAAAGGTGGACTACACCAACAATAGCCGAAAGAAGAGGAATTCAAATCAATGCTACGAATCATATTCTAATTCACTCACAAGAGCAAAATAAAAGAGGTACGAAGCACAATTGTAGTTACAAAGGCCAAAATCAAGTGTTGAGAAGTTGCAAACTAAGTTGCAAAATTGAATTATTTTCTATCGAACAATCTATAACTATCACTATTGTAAATTTGATTGGTGGGTGCCATCAGACATTTGGGTAAGTGCTCAATGTAGGGAGTAAGTGCTCTCTTGGAGTGGGTGCTCCTAAAATCACAGGATTGGTGTCTCCTTAGGGAAAAAACCCTTAAAAATTGTAATAGAACTTTGATTGTGAGGTTGTATTAGAATAGTAGCTCCTAGCAGCATTTCTCACGGTGGTTTTTCCCATCTTGAGTTTCCACATACATCTTGTGTTATGTGATTCTTGTGTGTGTGCATGTTCATGAACTTGCATGTTGAGTCTTAATCTACACAAACCATATAAGGGTTTAAATTATAAAGATCTACTGATTCACCCCCCTCTCAGTAGATTATTGTGTTCCAACAATTGCCTCCCATAACTGTGCAATATTTATTTCTTGTAGAAAATACCTCCTTCCAGGCTATCCAAATTAGTCATTTATATATATTTTCATATCACCAACCACCCTCCCCATTGATTTTGACAAATATAATTTGATGGATGAAGCAGAATTATTAATGGAACATCTCTCCTACAAGCTCATGGAATTGAAATATTTGTCTACTAGACAAAGTTAGCAATATTTTATGCCTCATTGCAACACCTTTTCTCCTCACATGCAAAAATGTGAACCCCTATGTTTGATAGATTCTTTCCTTGTTTTTCTTCAACCCTAGTGCTTTCGAAGCCCAATTCCAAGCAATATAGTTGATGAATATTGTTTCTATCAAATGAACATGGTGGATAATCATGATGAGAAAAATAATGTAAAAAATTAGCAATATCAACAAGAGGTTATTATTGCTTATGTAATTTTTTTAGTAGTATATGAGTATCATATGCATACAAAAAGTATGAAATTAGTTCAAACATTAAATCCTTTGCATTTTAGCTCATTCAAACTATTTTAAAATATTTTTTCTAAAGAAAGTAAGAATAAATTATTACATCTATTAAATGACATAAATATTTGATGTGGGATCATCTAGGGGTACTACCATTCTTGCATCACCAAAAATATTATTATTGAACTAAAAAAAAATTTGTGTGGGACTTCTCTTGCACTTGTATGGTTTTGAACCTAGAAGGAGAGAGGTACAAAAATCTTAATGGATCACTCAAGAACAAACCCTTGAGATTCCAATGCAAAGGAGATTGAAATCTATCAAAGGGTATTTTCCTAAAGGCTGAAAACTAATGAAGGAGATTAACTACCAAATGTAAACTTAGAAAATGCAAGATGTTTGACAACACAATGTGATATATGCAAAAAAGACCTAGAAATGTAAGCAAATTGTAACAAAGACTTATGAAATTGAAAGTGTGCACTTGGAGACTAGAAATAGATGGAAAGGAGCTTTGGAATCCTAAATAATTCACTATTGATGCCAACGGGGACTCATACACCAAGCTAGGCGACATAGTCCTACTTTGGGAAGAATTTTCTAAAACAGGTTTCAAACAACTAGGTACTCATATCTTCAAAATTCATATTTAAGCCTGGGAAATGCAACTAATTCACCCCAAATGGTGAATGGGTCCCACCTAAGGCATTTAAAGTGGGTTTCAGAATTCAGATATTTTAAATGATGTTTATCAGGATTATTTTCAAAAATACACTTAAGTAAGGCCTGTAAATGTAAAATGGGGCCAATTAAAGCACAAGAAAGGTCCACTTATCAATGACAAGCCTGAAAAGCATGAAATTTTGTTACAACACTTTACAACACTTTGCAATAAGGCTTGATAAATTATAAAAAGAGGTTATTTAGGTGAAATATATTAATAAGATCCTCGAAAAGTGTGAAGGTGTGTTACAACACTTCACAACATTTTTGCAAGGCATCATAAAATTATTATTAGTTCATAAGGACCCAAGGCCTAATGTGAATGTGTTAACCACATTTCAACACTAAATAAAGGTAGAACTAAGCCAACGTCCACAAGAAGGACCCAAATGAGCGTGAAAATGTCCAAAGATCCATTTTTATATGCTACAATTATTTTATTTTTGTTTGTTTTCAATAAGGACTAGGGGTTAGGAGAATAAATATTTTGATTTACAACTTTATAATTTCCCTTCTGGTGAAATTGTAATTCTAATGTTTGTGGGAATTATGCATTTATGAATAGTTTCTAAGGAAAATTTGGGAAAATACCCCTCTCGAGCATCCTATTCTTGTTGGGGACCATTTGGGGTGCATGTGCTTGCATTTTCAATTGCATTATTTGCATGTTTCTGCAAAAATATTTGCATGTTGTTGCATGTCTATATTTGGAGCCATTGGAGCCACCAAGAATCATTGAAGGTGTCATAGTTGGCAAAGATCATTGGTCAAGAGCTAGGCACCCATATGTGGGTCATATTTGCAATGAATAATTTCATATTTTATATTTTTATTCTTCTCAAAATGGGGCATTGTATTTCAAGGTGGTAAATGGAGGTTTTGGAAACCAATGGTGGTTTTCTCCTCACACAACTTCTATATAATGATGCTTGTTCATTTGGAGAAGGGGGTGTTTGGATAAGTTGAGGTTTCATACCCAGATGTTGTTGAAATAATTTCATAACGTTGAATAAATTATGTTGCAGATTTTTGTATATTTGAATCCCAGATTGTAAGGAAGCCCGTGTGTTTTAATTTGATGTAATCATTTTATGATTTAAGAAAATATGAATGTTGCTAATTTATTTATTTAAATCTAAAATTTAATGGCATATTACAGCCACCTTGCAAGTCTCCTTGTGTATGTTTGATTTTAAATTTGTAAAGAGAGTATCCTTCATCAGTGGTATTAGAGTAGGAGTTCCTAGGAGTGCAAATAGATTTCTGAAGGAGGTAGTTTACAAAAATATTGGTGAATATTTAAAAAGGGTTTTGTAAATTAATCTCCAAATGAGGCAGTTTACATAAGTAAAACTTGAGGCTTTGAAGATTTGTGTTGAGGATTTGTGAGGCCTTAAAAATCGAAAAGAGAAAGAAGAAAATGACTTTTTTCATTGGATGAATTTTTGAGGATTCTTGGACTTGAGAAAATTAGAGAAATAATTAGAGAGAGAGAGCAAGAAGAAATAAGAGTTGGGATGATAGAATTGCAGCAACAAGTGGATGAATTAAGAAAAGAGATTGAAAGGAGAAAATGAGAAAAGAGAAGAATTGAAGGTAATGTTGATTATCCTTCTAATGATATTTTGATTGTTAGAAAGAAAGAAGATGTAGTAGGGTGTCAAATAAGTGACACAGAGGAAGAAAAATAGGATGAATGTGAAGAAGTTGATGAACTTGAAGTTGAGGAATGTCTATTGGAAGACATGAAGGATGAAATTATAGAGGTTGCAAAAACAAAAAAAAATGAGTTAAGTGCAATGGAGAACATTGAAGAAGGTAAAACTTGCATTTTGTGAATTAATTAGTGATTTTTATTTTCTTATGAATTATGTGAATAGAATGGGTGAATATGAGGAAGTTGAAAGTTTTGTTACAGCAGTAAGGAAGAGATGAATATCATATTTTGATGTGGTTAGAAAAAAATCTGATTTTTGTCTGAATGATATGATGAGTGATAGTGAAGAAGGAATTGCAGCAGTGAAAGTTGTAGCAGAATGCAATGAGGTAAAATTAAATTTTAATATATGTTTTGATGAGACTAAGAATGTAGAAATGGATAAATTTGTTGCAAAAATAAAACAATTTGAAAAGGTTAAAATTGAGAAATAGGAGGTGAAGGTGAAAGAGGAGTTTGATAAAGAGATTTTTAAGAATGACAATTTATTGCAGGATAGAAATTATGAATATTTTGATTGTGTTATTGACATTGAAATTGATGCAGAGGAGGAAGATAGGAAGGATGAATATCTTTATTGTGTTACTGACATTCAATTTGTAACACTAGTTATAGGACAAGGACATGATACAGTTGCATGTCTTGTAGAAGGAATGAAGGAAGAAAACAAAGTTGAAGATGCAACAAGTGATGAAAAGGTAAATTCAAATTTTAGTGAATTTGACAATAATTATTTTCATGTTGAGATGGATGAACTAGTGAATGTAGATGAGATGGTTCAGTTAGATTTTCTTTACAAGATTGGTATGTAGAGAAGGATTTGTATGGTGTTGCAAAGTTAAGTGCAAGTGCAAATTGGTGGAGGTGGATGGAATATGGTGGGTTGAATCCCACAAAATTGGAGGAGAATAAGAGATACATTTGGAGGAGGTGGTTGGGTTATGGTGGATTTTATTCCACATCGAGGAAGAGGAGTAAAGAGAAGAGTTTTCATATGAGAAGGTTGCTTTTTCTAGTTAAGTGTTGGAAGAGGAGAAAAAAGAATCAATTGCAGATACCAAATTCAATGATGGAGTTTGTTGAAGATTGATTGCAATCTAAAAAGGTGGTACTACCACTCAACTCCATTTTGTGAATCGATATTCAATAAAAATTCCAACTCCAGGTGTCTGATGTAGGAGCATCTATGGGTACTATAAATCTTGCATCACCAAAAATATTGCTATTTTATTTTTGTTTATTTTCAATAAGGGCTTAGGGGTTAGGAGAATAAATATTTTAATTTGCAACTTTGTAATTTCCCTTGTGGTGAAAATGTAATTGTAATTTTGGTGGGAATTATGTATTTTTGAATATTTTCTAAGGAAAATTTGGGAAAATACCCCTCTTGAGAATCTCATTCTTGGTGGGGACTATTTGGGATGCATTTTCTTGCATGTTTTGCAGGCATTTGCATGTTTGTTCCACAAGCTTTTCATTGTTTTGCATGCCTATATTTGGAGCCGTCAGAGCCACCAAGAATCATTGAAGGTGTCATAGTTGGCAAAGATCATTGGTCAAGAGTTAGGTGCTCATATGTGGGTCATATTTGCAATGAATAATTTTATATTTTATATTTTTATTCTTCTCAAAATGGGGCATTGGATTTCAAGGTGGTAAATTGGGGTTGTTTTGAAAACCAATGGTGGTTTTGTCCTCACACAATCTCTATATAATTATGCATTCTCATTTGGAGAAAGGGAGCTTTTGGATAAGTTGGGGTTGCATACCCAAATGCTATTGGAATAATGCCAGAATGTTGAAGACATTATGTTGCATATTTTTGTATGTTTGAATCCCAAATTGTAAGGAATCCCATGAGCTTCAATTTAATGTAATTATTTTATGATTTAAGCAAATAAGAATGTTGATTTTATTTGCTTAAATCTGAAATTTAATGGCATATTGCAGCCATCTTGCAAGTCTCTCTATGTGTGTTTGATTTTAGATTTGTAAGGGGAGACCCCTTCATCAATTTTCAATTGCAAATAGGAGGTGAAGAGAGATATTATGTAAAAGCGATCAAATATTGAAGAACTCAAATAATAAAGATATGGAAGGATTCATGGTTGCAACAAAGGATGATCCTACATATTTGATGTAAAAGGATATTCCTCTATCATTGGAAGAGATCATTAGTGACCCCTTGAAGGATGTTGAGGTTGATCTTTAAAAAGATTTTCCTATTTTCATTGAGGAGGAGAACAAAAATGTAAGTTAAGAATCTTCACATCTCAATGATCAAGAGTATCCATACATTTAAAAAAGTGAAGAAAACTTGAAGGGAGAAGGGTTTAGATCAAATATAGAGTCCTTGTTTATGGATTGTGGTCAAGCTCATATTCTAGCACCTGATGAATCAAAAAAGAGTATAGAGTGAATTTGAGGATTCCATTTCAAATTTCAAACATGATGACTTCACTCCTTTGATAAAAATGTTGACACAAAGGATCTTGAGGCATCATACCAAAGCCATGGTTAACATACATTAAACATTATAAATACAAAGATATTCTAGAGCATTCGTGATAACACAATCACTTTCAACCCTAACTCAGATACTCTTGCAGGTTACATGAATTATAAAAAGAAAAATATATGTAGAGTTGGTTTGGGCTATGGGTTTGCTCCCCATAGGTTTCGGGTTCAACTCCGAGGCCCGGGCTTACTCGATGCACGTGGTTTGTGGGTGATTGCATGCACCCCCAGAGGATTAGTCTCGCCTTAGCTTTCCCCTCTTAGACCCCAACTTGACAAAAAGTAAGACAAAGGCAAGGCTGGTTGGGTCGCTAGACTAAGTTGCGGGGATACCTCTGACACAACAAATATATATATAATATATCATCAATAGTATGAGGCCACACATAATCAAATGCAACAAAAAACAAGCTCTTTATCAAACTATAAGACCTTCCCAACCCCATCTAAGTGAATAAGAGCACTCATGCAAAAACAAATGGAAAAGTAAGCCAAAGGCACAAAAACCAAAGCACTAAAAAAAAAGATGTACAAGTTCTTTTTATTTTTTTTATGCAATGTCTCTAGTCTATCATGGCTTTGAAGATGATTGCATGGAAGCGATCATCGAGTAAGCAAACTATTTTGTGGTCCCTATGAAAGGGCATATTCCTTTGTTTTCTATTTGTATATTTAATGATTCAATTCTAGCTCTTTATATAAATTGTGATTGGAACAACAGTTTCTTGTTTTTCAATTAATTCGTCATAGTGGCAGTTTTATAGTGATCATTTAATGTTCAATAATAATAGGTGGTATGCCATTTTTAATATTTTGTCAGTTACAGGTGGTTTGTTGGTGTGAATGATTTTGTTGCAATACTTCAGCTTCTTAAGCTATACATGGTAGAGGATGGGTCAATCTAATTTTTAGTTTTAATAAAGTGTTGTGTTTAGTTGAGTTCAACATGTCACCAAATGATATGAAGTATTTACAATATCATATCATCTTGAGAATAATGGAAGAGAGTTTTTTACCCATAATTTCTGGCTTCGATGCCCAATAGAATAAAGGCACATGATCTGGGATTGAATTGTGGAAGCACACTTTCCTTGCAATCACCAAGAGTGTTAAAAAAAATCAAAGAAAGATGAAATATATTTTGTAACTAAGAGTGCAAAAGAAATCGAACAGAGATGTTTTAGCTTGAAAAAGTAATTATCACAGTCATCACATCCTGTAAAGAACTTATTGGGCCAAACATGGCAGAAGCTTTTGATCCATGGTCCAAGAAGAAAACTGAATCAGATTGCCCGTCATTGTGCAGTCACTTCAACGTTTCACTAAGTAGCATGAGTATTAATTCAGTATTTCATATTCAACATTGGGCCATGAACATTATCATAATATTTTTTCAAACATTGAAAGATTATAAAATATTATTTCAATGCTCAACCTTGGTATCAACAAACCACGCACCATTTGCTAAAAACAAACATGTCAGTGTTTATCAGTGTGGCAGAAGGTGGTAACAAATTGATATGGAGGAGAGGCCTACCACATGCTAGAGCATCTCTGAGTTTTTAAAACTTGAACCAAATTTACGTACTGCCCACTTTAAGCTTCCAATATTAAATTAATATCAATCTTCCCGACGATTAAATAGAGGTAAGTTGACACCTTTTAATAAAGAGAAAATCTTTGCTAAAAAGGAGAGAATATATAAGGAGATTCATGGGAAATAAAGTAAAAAAAGCCTGTTTGTTAGAGGATTCCCTTGAACTCCTGTACAAAGCCTCTTGATAAGCATGGTCTTTTTATTTTATTTGTTTGTAATGTTTATGGTTTTTTGGGCTAGTTCTAAGTGACTCTGCTTCTGGCTTTCTGGGCTCGGCCCATGTGACTCTCAGGGTGTGCCTTCTTACCACCCACCCTTTTTTGTGAATATGTAATTTTATCTTTATTATTAATATAGATAGCTGTCTATTCATCAAAAAAAAGAATCCTATATATCACATACCTTTTACCTAATATGTATTTGAAGAGTTCATAGAGTTCAAAAAATAAAATGTCAGGGCATTAGAGAGAATATAGAGTAGTGGCCATTTTGTAAGGAAAATAAAAAAAATTGCATGTAAGATAAAGCAGTGAAGAGCAGCAACAAGAGCAAGAATTGGAGTTCTTGGAGAATTGTTCATCATACATTTGTTGAAGCGGATCATGGAAATTTGTTTCTTTCTATATTTTTCCTTTTCTATATTTAACTAGTCAACTTCTTTCATTTTTGGAGTTTTATAAATAGGTAATTTATTCATGCAAATAAAATACATCATTATGTGCATTTGAGCCATTTTGGAAAAATATTTTGGATCATTGGTTAATTTATAAGTTTTTGTGTGCCTTTTGTGGTTTTTCCTATTAGTCTACTTTCGCTTTTTTATTTACATTTTTAGCCTTGATTCAGGTGTCTAGAACTATTTGAGTTTTCTATAGAACAATGAAAATGTAGATTATTTTCCATTTATTATTATATATGTGTCTATTTGTTCCCTAAAATATTGAATCTTATGCAAGTTAGTCTTGTGCATATAAGCATGATTAAAATAAGTTTTCACTTTAGTTCTTGCTTCTCTTTTTTCCCTAGAAGTGGTAAAAAATAAGACCATAAATTTTTTTAATGAAAGACTAACTTATAAAATCCTAGAGGTTTCTCTCCAAGTCATGTCCCACACTTATAGGCTTCACATGTTTGCAAAGGTTTTCACATTTGAATATCAATATGTTACAAAGGAATTGCTTCATGGATTTCTAAACTAGTAACAATTTAACATTTGTGAAATTTTCTAAAATGGGCAATAAAAGTCCTTAAAATATTTGAAGTGGATAGTAGGTTGCTCACAAGATTTAATGGGCTATGACCCTTCCAATACCATGACTTGTCACAAGCCTATTATGAAAACTATTCATGGTCTTGGGAGTTTCCTATCTATTGATAGACTTGAAAACAAAAAGGCCCTTAAGATTCTTTCTATAAAGAGTTCTAGATTTGATTGTGTATTTTACAACCTTAAGTCTTAATGCATCTTTATGTTGAGTGCAAATAGGTTGATCATTAACCATGAGTTAGATAGAAAACATGTCTTCATACCCTTCATCACTAGAAATTTTTTATTGGTGTCTTTGCACCATTCATACCATTCTACATTCATTGCACCATTCATACCATTCTACATTCATTTTGTAGGTCATTGACCTCAAACAAATTTTCATAAGTCTAATGTCTAGGTCAAATTCTTGTAGGATAGAAATCAATCTATCATATATTCCCTAGTGCACTTTGTATGGACGTATTTTAATTGTGAAATAAGGGACAATAGTAGATACCTTGTTGTTCAACAATTAATGGTAGAAATTCTTAATGAATTTGACTATGTATAGGCATGTTTATCAATTAAGGGATATTTAAGTTCAACCCCATGAAGTGGAGATCCTATGAAGGCTATAAGTCATTATTCCCCTATTTCTTTCCTTTGTGTAAGTATTATTGCAAATAGAAGCCTCATCATGAAAGGTCGTGGGTCTAGTACTACTACATTCCTTAAGAACTCTTTTCATTTAATGTGCAACTTCAATTCTTAATAATGATATTTAAAGGAATTATTATGTTAGTAAATCAGAAAATGAACTTACACATGAAATTGATTTTTTTTTTTAAAGATTTAAATTTAATTTTTGCTACCAATAAATGAGATTTTTAAAATTTATATTATTTTAAGATCAATAGCAATCTCTCTCTAAAATGATGCATCCAAGGAGCTTCCATTCAATCAAGTCTAAATAGTAATTTTCTTGGGTTCAAAGATATGCCATGCTATTAGTAGGATTGCAACACTTTTCATAAGCCCTCTACACATTGTCATCTTGCTTCTTCAAAAATATGGTAAATTCATTAAGGTAGATGACTATGCATTATTCAATTAGTTGTTTTAAGGAAATGTCCATAGTTCTTTTAAAATTTTCTCTAGTAGTTATAGTCTAAAGTGCACATGATGGTCAAAGGCTACCCATTTTATGGTGAATGTAGTCTTGTACCTCTCTTGGTTGTCCACTAGAGCTTGGTGGGTGATATTTTGAAAACATGTCACACTTTTATAAAGGAAATGACCAACACAAATATAGTTTTTCAACTTGAACCACCTAAAAGTGACATGTATCTTTTGCATTTAAAAAATGATATAAACAAATAAAATATAGAAATTTTAATGTAGTTTATGTTTATAATTTATCTTTTTAATTTTATGAAATTAGTTAAGTATATTTTTTTATAAATTTAAGAGAATAATTTTGATTGATGAAAATTTGAAAAAAGTGAGGTTGATGGGATATCACAAAAAGTATAGAAAATTTATCTTTTTTATTTTAATTTCCACATAAATAACTTGTAAACCTAGTGCATAGGAAAAACAATTAAATTAACAATTTTTTTTTTAAAGTCAAATTTACTCAAAATGTCATAGTTTTGATGAAACATCAAATCTTGCTATTTTTTTACAGTTCGTCAAAAGTATATGGGCTCTTGGAGAAGGTTCTCTCCTCTAGTACATTTTATTTATATATATATGTATGTATGTATGTATGTATGTATGTATACATAATAAAAAAAATAAAAAATATTAATTAGATAAAAGATTATGAGCTCTAAAAAAGAGTATTTTAGATATTCATGAAAATACCCTTGGTTAGAAAAATCCAGAATTGAAGTTGAATTTTTATTGAATTTTATTCAAAAAAGGTTTAGACTACCACATAGACAAAAAAAAATTGCTCAAAACCTTCCCTTATAAATTGAACCTAGTTTGAATTTTACTATCAAATTATATCAAATTTAATATTTTTTAGATCAAAGAGATTTTATTGTCAAAGTATATCAATTTAATAATTTTAGGTGAAAGAGTTTCAAATAAAACTCTTTTCACCATGTAGGATCCAAGTACTTTCCCCAAAACTATTTTACAAAAAAATATTTCACCTAAAACTATTTTGTTGGCCAAACATGCAATACAACTCTATACTTTCACTCTAGTTATAACCAAAAGGCATCAAGTAGAGAAAATATTAGCAGAGAAAATATTTGAGAACTATTAATAATTTGAAAGATATTGTCCAATATGGGATAATTTAGTTATCTTTCTCAAGGTTTAATTAAGGTTCCTAAATTCCACACATAGTCTAATTTCTTCATTTTCCTTGTACATAAGAACTAAGTTTGTTATCCGTGTTAAATTTCTAACAAGAAAGATTCAATGTAGTTTTTTTATTTAAAGATTAAGGGTTCAATTAGTACATTTAAGGGTCTTTATTTCTAGTTAAATGAATTTATACTTGGCTTAAAAGGTATGTTGTGTGTGATAGGGGATGTTGGAAAATTTTTAAGTTCTCATAGAATGAAGCAATCACATCAATTTAGTCCTTTAATTCTTTATTTATTCCTAA
>VDFB02121471.1:0-13433 GCA_007258455.2 Sequoia sempervirens | reverse complement strand
GAATGTGACCAAAAAATATACAATCATTAAGTCATTAGAAATTTGTAAAACATGTTTTACCACACTTGATCTCCTTCTTCATTTCTAGGGATGAATGAAATATCAATTCATCTCCCCTTGGATTCATGCCCTATCACAAAAAAATAGTGATGTAAAGAAAAAGCAACAATATGGAGCGCTTCCTATCAGTATTTCTCTCTCTAGACCATCTTGTGCACCTTCTCTGATACATCAACATTCTTTTCAACAACATGTGAACCATTGTTTACTCTGGAAGATGTATCTTTCCTTGTATTCTTCCTCTTTCTTTGTACTTCTACTCTCACAAGATCTAATATGCAATCTTTAGCTATGTGACCAAAGTTGTCACACTTGAGCATACTACATGCATATTCCCTACAGGAGCAAAAGAATTTCTATTTACATGTTTTTTTCTCCTTCTAGGTGCAACTCTACACTCTCTAGCTCTATGACCATATTGATTACAAGCATAGCAGTAACCATTAAAACATGGGGAATACCTGGTGATAACTCTACCTTGTGTAGGATGAGGAGATCTCTGATTTTACCTCTTTGCATATCTCATCCTTGGGGTTTCATTCTCATCAACTCCTAGAATATTTTATCCTTTTCTTTGATACCTTGGAACTGATTTCTTCATCTTCTTCCCTCTTGTTGTCATCTTATTTTGATAAGAAATGTTTGAATAATTATTCCTTTTCTTTTTTGCATCAAGTCTCTCTTCATCTTCAAATCTCTTCATTGAAAATGATCTTCTTTTCTTCTTTTTATTTCTTCACTCTAGTAGTTCCTTTCTCTGAACTTCTATTTCTAGAGGTACTTTCTCTAGAGCAACTTGTGCAAGCTTCCTCTTCCACATGTTTGAAAATTGGCTTGTGCTAAAATATCATCATCTCCATACATCCTCTTTAATTTATTCCAAACTTCATGTGTTGTATGACAATGCATGACATTGACCAACACTGAACTTGACAATCCATGAAAAATTATATCTCTTGTTGTAGCATTATCCTCATATGCCTTCTTTTCAACTTCAGTTATTGAAGGTGTAGAAAACTTTGTATATCCATTTACAATTGACCTCCAAACATCACATCTTATAGATCCCAAATATCCTTCCATCATTGAGCTCCAAAAAATATATCTTGATCCATAAATGATAGGTCCATCAAATGCAAGTAAACTTTCCTGACTAACCATTGTGTTCACTGATCCAGATCTACTCGAGTTGATTAAACTTCTCCTAGGGAACCTAGGGATATGATACCAATTTTTAGAACAAAATGATCTACTGAGAAGAGGGGGGGTGAATTAGTAGATACCAAAATCTATCCCTTAAAACTTTATGTAGATTACTTTCTTAGCTCCAAATACTTTGTGCAAACTTTTTCCTCAAACTCTTAATGTGTAGATTGGAAACTAAATATGCAAACACAAATATGCAAATATACAATCAACACACACATTCTCACAATACCATATATATGTGGAAAACCCAATATGGGAAAAAACCATGGTGACAAAGGCTGCTTGAGTCTACTGCTCAAATCTAGCATCACAAATGAAGTCTCTGTTACAATGTCTTAGGGATACAACCCAAGGAAATATGAAGTACCTAATTTAGGAACACCCATCCCAAGGAGACACCAATCCCCTAATTTGAGCCACAACTGAATACAACATTACAAATTCATATATACATAAACTTTGGTTCTACACAACCTATTATGCATCATTACATTCAATGCATTGTTGCTTTCATTGCAACACATACTCTGCTACTGAAGCTACACACTCAGAAACACATACCTCTACTTTGCACTCTCCTCTACTCTACACTACACTTTATTCCCTTTCTGCAGTGTCTCACAAATTTTCACTCTCCTGAATGCCAACTTAGATGATGTTCTTTTTTACAGTCTAGGACTTTACAAATGCATTCTATGTGTGATACACATCTCTCTCTTTCTTGCAGACACACACAAAAAATTCCTATTTTTGTAGCATGCCTTTTCAAGATGTAACAATGTTCAACACTATATACAACTACAAACCTTTTTCTATTCATGCACACTTACTTTAGACTACCAAATTCGACAATATCCAATTTTCTTCTATCTCCACCAACTTGCAATCTCTACCTCAAGATTCTTTCTACCGTTCAAATCATCTCAAAACCTATGCTAGGGTTTTCTTCACTTGAAAACTTCACCAACAAGCTTCATGTACCTCAAGCTCCACACCACTATCCAACTCATCATTAATTCATCTAATAGGGTCTATTAGATATCTTCATTGTCACTCTGCTTCTGCATCGAGCCAGTTCGAGATTTAATTCAGTTACAGAGAATTTTCCTCATTCTCTCTATCGAATCCTAAAATTTGATTATGCATTCAATGCATTCTTCTGTTCATCCAATTTGATTTGATCTCAATCACTTGTTAATGTTTACCACATATCTTTCTCTACACCATACCTGTGCATTGAGCCTCACAACATTAAATTTTGTCTCAGAGAGTTTGCTAAGAATAACATCCTGCAAAACCCTAGGATCAAATTTGCATTAAATACATGCTATTTTCCATATGATCAAATTCGATCTAATCTTATTTTGATCATATCTATGATCTGTATCACTGATTTAGAGATCAAATCTTCATTCAATTGGTTGTAGGTGTTGTTGGACCAATGAATTCCTTCCTATGTGTTAGTTACTAGTTGTAACCCTTGTTCACATGGATGAGACCGTTGTAGATGTTTGTTTTTGAATTTTGGTCATCGATCTTCTCCTTTTGTGCCCTGATCCTGTGATCCTCATTTACTACCATGTCTTTAAATCTTGACCATTGGATAAGCGGTCATTTGAATCTCCTTCATCGATCTTAGGGGTATTCACCATAGAACACCATCGTTAAAGTCTCTCCTTGACCAAGTGTTGTTTTGCAACAAGGATGCAAAACAACAAATCATCGATTTCCAAATATTCACCTTCACTGTGCATGTCATAAGTCAACACTTTGTCACTTACATGGTTGGTTTTTGTCTTCATTGTTCTATCAAAGAGACTCATTCACATCTCCCTTCGATACCTCCAAGTTTCTTCTACATACATTACTTACTTGAATAGAGGAACCTTCATATCACTATCATCCACCGTGGACAACATTCTACTAATTGCTATCATCCACCTAATATGCTACCTTCAATTTTTTTCGTTCATCATTGTGCATACATCATCTTCCACTATATAGTCCTACCAAACTCTTTAGTGAGCACCGCCCCATCAACACGAGATAATCTACATAGTTCACCACTAACCTCAAAAGTCTTGATTGGGTCCCACCATAAATCTTGTGAGGTGTGCGACCATCATCCAATCTTGACCATCGTGGATTAATCTCCACCATTCCTCACAGACCTCATAGGTCTTGATTAGGTCCCAATAGAATCTCAGTGGGGTATGCGGGTGACTGTCGCTAGTACACCACTGACATCAACATCTCGTTAGGTCCCACTTAGCATATCTCCTTATTGCTTCATCGAAGAGACATCCATCAATGTCCTACCGATACACCAAAGTCACATCGATGAGATAACCATCAGGCTATCAAAGAGACATTCAATCCACTCTCATCAATATGATATTTTCATGTTGATACCATTTACTACTACAAACAAGTGGTCCCCACACCATCATGTCACCACACATCACCATCCAATATCGCTTTTTTCCATGTGTCCCTTTGTCATTTTCTCTCTAATTGTACCATCAATGTGTGTCAACCTTACTGGGTCTCGCAGTCAACATTGCCTTAACATCACCATGTTAGAGAGAAATTGACAAAGGTATCATCGATGCCATACAATCTCATCGACAACACTTCCATACTCCTTAACACTCCATTGAGGAGACTTCTCTCGGACTCTCGCCGATAAGCTAACTATCGGTTTGTCGAAGAGACATGGATGAAACTCTTCCCGACACCATATTGTCTCATCAATAAATATCCATAGTGTCACCGTCACTATGCCAAAGAGACATAGCCCATTCTCTTGCTGACCACACATTGTCACTCTGATAAAGTTCTCCTTACTCCTTATTGCTCCATAGGTAAGTCGCTAAAAGTCTGAACATAAGAACCTCTAGTCAAAGGTTGTGAACTTTTGCAAACCCATGACATGCCGACATATAGCTGTCTCTTTGTACCTTTATGACACCACCAACCTAGGCAATGGGGCTGGTCACCAACATGAATAAGTGGCTAAGTCAAAGGGTTTTAAAACTTGAGAACCTTATGACATAGGTTAGGAAAACTTGGAATCTCATGACAAGAAAATAAACCATTTTCCACCGAATTGATGGAGATGTATAACCTTAAGTGCTAGGTGGAGGGGCCAGTCACCTCAAAATAGAACAACAACATCAAAATAGAACAATTTGAGGATTCCATGAATGCAACTCTAGCATTTAACCAATAAACCCTAATTATGTCTAAGAGAAAAAAAAATTCATTTCTAGACGTGTTATACATCCTCTAGGCCTGCACAATGCCTTTCTGGAAAGCTCTTAAAAAACCCATCATGAATCTACCCCTCAATTCACCATCAGATCCACTGCTCTCTCATCCATCTTTTGTCATCATGCCAACAAACTCCTTTGCCTGATTTTCAATTTTGACATCAATGAAAACTATATGTGCTTCTGTACAGGATCAACACACTTCTCCTCTGATTCCCTTTTGACATCAAAGATAACATATTCCAATAGATAAAGCCAAAAAATTCAAACACATGTCAAAAATCAAGTTATGTTATGTTTACTAGTAATTCATGATGCTTAAATCAATTGCGTCACTAAAATCCATCAATAGTGTCTTTGTATAGGATATGCATTGCCATATTGAAAAATTGACAGTGACCCTCTGTATTAGACAATAAGGTCAATTGCATCACCAAATTGATTGTGTTGCTAAAGAAAATTTTATTCTGCGTTAAAAAAACCAGTTAGTGTTGCCATATTAAAATATGATGACAAAATTAATTATGCATCACTATTTTAATTATGCGTCGATAAATTGAAATCACAGGTGTGTTGCTATAAAGTGATGTGTCATCAAATGTGTCGATGGATAATCAATAGCATTGTTGTACATGAAAACACAAGGAAATTAGAGTTTCAACAAGAAATTCATTAGATTAGTTATTTTGTGCCCTCCTTCTAGAGCCAAAATGTGACCAATGGATTTTTTTAGGCTAACTACACTTGATCCATAAGGATTCAAAGCATATTCAAATCACTAAAGATTAGTCCAATAAGATCAATCAATAATAACTAAACTAGGAATACATTAAAACTAACATATTAAATCATGAAAGATTATAAAAAAACCTATTCTAATCCATTGAAACTTATCCTATTGGGGGAGTGGTGTTGCATTGATGTGGAATGACAACCCTTTCCCAATCTCGTGGATAAATGAGTCTGTTCCGATCAATTCTATTGAAGAGAATCGATGAAACCATTAATATATGTGTGATGAAACATGATTTAAATGTTAAACTAACATGATGCAAGCTATTTTAACATGATCTATGCTAACATGATTGATATGGGTATATGCAAGGCTAATATGAATGGACTTTAAGCTAAAAAGATTGAAACCCTAATTACAGGATATACTAAATATATGCATCTATGTTATCATGGAAGCCATTAATGGAAGTTAAGCTAATATGCAAGTAATTTAAGCTAAAATGTTAAATGTGAGTGCAAATTAAAGTGATTTTAACAACATTAGTTTTCTCTTAAAAGGTGGATCCATTTGTCTCCAAATAGTGACCTATTTATAGGAGGACAAATGATAAATGAAGGGTTAAGATTAAAAAGGTTAATCTATGGTCAAAATTGGAGGAAAGATGAAACATGGATCATGGATTGCCATCAATGGATGAGAACCAATGATCACACGGATCAATGAAAGAATCAAGGGTTCATATTCTTCCAAACAAACACACATTCAAAATTTTCCCAAGAAGTCATGTAAGTTAACTTGCACAAGAAGTCTTGTAAGTTTGTTATGAGGGAGAATACTCCTTTTTCAAATGAGTGGAGAAAGAGAATATTCTTTAAGATATTCTCATGGGTGAGGGGAAATTATTTATTTAGTTAATTAAATTGTGCAAAGGGATATTTTATGGGAATATTCCCTTTTTGGAGGAATGTGCAAAGGAGGAATATTCCCTTGCAAGTGGGGGGAATTAGATTTAATTAGTTAATTTGATAATTGAATAAGGTTTCAATTATGCAAATTAGGGGAATTAGACAATATGCATTAAATAAAATAATTTAATGAAAAGGGGAAAGTGATGTGATATTTAATTAAATAACTTAGGTTTATTTAATTAAATAGGAGGAATTTAGGGATTAAATTAAATAATTTAATAAGACGAAGTGTTAGCATGAAAGGGGGTGAATTAACCCGATTATATTAATTAGGTTAATAGATGAAAATGACATAATTAATTAAATAGCTAGACTAATTTAATCAACTAAGTGAAAAGAGGATGGGTTTTAGGATGAAATAGTGTTAGTATATCTGATTCGAGTGCATGATATCATTCAAGACACTTTTAAGTGTCTACAAGAAGATTAAACCAACTTATAAGTAAATGCATATTATAAGGCACATTTAATATATAGTGCTACCATTCAAAGTGGAATGGCCAAACCAAAACAATGCATACATTAAGAGTAAGCCAGTGCAAGCGAGGGAATATCATGGCATGTGAAAGTGAATGAGTCATCACCAAATACTATCTACAATGTGAAGTTGTAAGGCGTAAAAGTTATCTTGAAGACAACAATAGGACAAGAGTTTGTATGCAAAAAGAAGTCTTCAAAGCCATATGATAATCATGAGACTTAGTCAATGTACAGTTGGCCACATTGTAAGAGGGTAGTAAACTAATAAATCATTTAGGAAATCTACTATAAAGCTTGTTGTTCATTTGACTCAGTAAAAGAGCCTTGTTGTCTCTTGAAACTAGTTAACTCAGCCATTTGAATGGTGAGGACTATTATGTGTTGCAAACCTATAAGTTAGTTTTATGAGTCGTTGCATGTGGTTAGAAAGGTGGAAGAAGTATTAGCCTGTTTGTAGCCTTTGGTTGCTCACATTTTAGTATATATAGAGGTGCTCATTCTACCATTTTCTACCCTTTTCATTTTGATTACTTTGTTCTTATTTTGCTGCAATTTTTGTGCGAGTGAGTTGAGAGATTGAGAGTTAGTGGGTTGCTTGTTATTTTGTGTTAGTATGTGTTGAGAGATTTGGTAAGAGGCTAGAAGTGGGAATTGGGTTGAACTTAGAGAAAGATGCAAGCGGGCTTATGGCATTGAACAAGAAAGGAGGAATTATAAGTTGGAGCTTTTGTGCAGGCACATTGATTTCTATACCCTTGTTATTTATGTTTGAAAGGTTATTTATTATTGACTGTCTTGATTGAATAAGATGGATTCAAATATGTGTTGTAATACTTGGGTAAGCTTGCATGTTCTTGATCCAATCTTTCTTTGTCCTCCTTATTTAGGTTATTCTATATTTATCCTTTATAGAATTTATACGATTGTGTTTCTATTAAAACTACACATAGTTAGACTATACTATACATATGTGGAATGAAATGTGAGATGTGGAATATATTGATATCTTGAGGTAACTTGATATCTTGAGGTGAACCCTTGTGAATAATGAGGTTATCAATACAATGGTAATGATGGCATGATAGAAATGTCATCATCAATAGAATGTGACATCATGTAAACCATATTGATAATCTATACTTGATTGATCACTCGATCATCACTCTACTTTCAAATGAAACCCTAGTTTGAGAATAACCTATTTGGTTGGGATGTTTACTTGATTATTGATTTAAGCACATAGGTTGAGATTAACCTATATGATTAGATTGATTATTTTATTGTTGATTTTATCTTTGATTGAAGTCATTTATTGTTGAAGATTATACTTTTGATTGAGGTTATTTATTGATGAGATAATAATTTTGATGGGAGCTATTTATTGTTGAGATTACACTCTTGAATGAATACTTTTATTGTTGAGATTGTACTTTTGAAATATATTAATTTAATGTTATAACGGTATGTTCATCATATGTCAATACTTTATGTATGTAGTATAAAATAGAGTTGCTCGAGATACTTGTAGCAATGTCATTTAGATATGAGTTAGTGGGAAGGTTATTCCTAGGGTCAGGATAATCCATGAGAAAGGGGATAACCTTACAATAGAATACTAATGGTCAATACAAACCGAGCAATTATTGTGTTGAAAAGATGACCTCACTCGAAGTAACTAGGTGATGAATCTTTGGCCAAAGTAGTGTAGGTAGCCACTTTCCACATTGTCAGTTCATTGTGTGATTCAATTTACATTCTAGGGTGAGGTAATCATACATGTAGAAGTAGACATTATAGATATGTAGGAGAGATCACTCTACTCAGGAAAGGATATTTGAAGGATGAGGTTACCAAACCAATCTCTTGGTCGAAGGGAGGGCCATCTTACCAAGTTTGGTAGATGTGTAGGGGACTACGGTAAATCCAGGTTGGTGGAAAAGAACTTAAGTGATACTTCTCCTCATGCAGTTGGCAACCAAGATTTGGGAATACATTATGGACCATTGGTATTTATAATTCAAGAATTGAAGATGTATGTGCCAATATTAGGGACAAATAGAAGGTATGCGCCATGGAAAGGGGACATGTAGAATGTATGCACCAATGTTGTGACATCTGTATTAGTTTGTAATTCTAGTTCATGTCAGCTTGAAGAAGCTATGCATATAATCATGTTCCCATCTATATGAAAATTGTAAATGTGAAATGTTATCTTGAATATATTTATGTAAAGTGAAATCATACTTATATTCTTTTCTTTTCTTTGATAATGCAATGGAAAAGTTTGGGAAGGTTATGTTTCAAATGGTGCATTTATTATTGAAAAGAAAAGAAAATTTTATTGCTCATTATGTTAGATGCATAAAATATTCACTTGTGAGTAAAACATAGTAAAATTTTTGAGTAGAACAATGAGCATGTTACACAAGACAAAGAAAAATGTTGTGATATCACCTCGAGAACTGGTTGAAGTTGTTGAGATGCATGAGAAGGTTATTTCCAGGGACTTGGAGGTAGCAAGGATCTTGAAGAATCTGTAGTAGTTTCTTTTTATTGTTTGTTTATTTGTTGATAGTTTGCTAATGGTTTGATGATGGACTTGTAATGCTTTTTCTTTGTTGTGTCATTTTTGGCTTGGGACTACTTGTTTTCCCTAACTTTTCTTTTTAGCAGCCTATTTTTTGTGTAAAGGGTTTTAGGACCTCTTCAAAACCTATTTTTTTGCTAATAAAAAACATTGTCATTATTGTTCAAAATTAGATGCATAAATCACGAGGTCCACACCAATGCAGAATTCAATAAAATTATTAGAATAAAAAAAAAATAGTGATAATATCATTAATTTGGATTTAATGTTGTTAGAAAAGTAAGAATTAAAAAATATTAATATTAACATGGAGCTAATTCAAGTTACAATACACTTGTAATAGTATTTACACCCAAATGGATTAATATTAAGAAATTACATAGGTGTTATTATTAGTGTTAATAAAAGAACATATTAATATTATTGTTAATATTATTATTCAATAGTTCTATACTATAATGTTATGGAATGATTAGTATTCAAGTAGAGATATCACACCTATAATATAATTCATTAAAGTAATACGTCTAGTATGACCTAGAGTACTAGGGTCAACCTTCTCTTTTAGGGTGTGCAAGATGGACTCCACACTCCCATTAGCATTCAATTTCCCACACCTTGCTCTCAGGCAACATGCTAGTAACGACATTGCATGATCAACATCATTTGATGTGTATATTTTAGTTATTATGTACACACATAATTGGTAATAAACAATGTTTATACGTTACTTTTTCAAAAAAAAAAATTGGTTGTGTTATTGCCCTGTGTATTTGTTGAGGGCATGATAGTGGCTACATTTAAATGTGACTAATAACCTGAATTTTTATGCTATTATTTTTATTGAGAACCTAATTTTAATTTAAATAATGATATAAATGGAAATCAATATAGAATTGAATGTCAAATTACAAGTTGATATGATTTGACTAAAATTTTAAAATTATGATTTAAGGGAAAGTAACATGGGTTGATATTTAGATATACATGAGTGATTTTGACTATTGTGGATGAATAGTGTAGTTTTAATAATTTTGTTTTAGCTAAACACACACATACTCTTGATGTAATTGAATTGTGTATTGAGTGTACAAGTAAACTTATAGGTTGACCAATAAGAAATCAATTAGGAACCCTAATTACCTTCTCACTTCACCTTGTTAAGTAATGGAAACTTGATCATGATTACACTATTCTGCCAATCATCTTAACATATGAGAGCACTAGGACCACTTACTCATAAATATTGTTAATTTTAAAATGTTTATACTTTATTTTGATGATTTTGATTGTGTATTTCACATGTTTTAATATTTTAAAATGGCATATAATGATTTATTTTAACACATTTAAGTAAAATTTAACTTAGGGTTATTTAAAAAGGGTGTAAAATGTGAGTTTTATGTAAATATAGAAATACCTCACTTGGGAAAGTACCTAAGGATGAGGTACTTTTGGAGGGTTGTGTTTGGAATGTTGGTGAGTTTAGTACTAGTCTAACCTTGTTGGAAATAGCATGCCATTAAGAGGTATGGAAGGGGTTGAGTTTGGGATATCCAAGTCAAATATCTTCTGTTAACAAGGGTTTTACAAATATACTTCACTATACCTTAAAATATGTTTAAGTTTGTGTGTGTATAGAAAATTTGGAGGTTTCTTGGTGTGTGAGTAGAAATATTTAATCAAGAAAGGAAGAAGAGACTTTCACCTTTTCCAAACTACATTGATAGGTAAGTTTCTCATCCTTTATCTTTTATGCTCATTTCTTTCTTTCTTAATGTATGTGAAAGAAAAGGAATATTTTATTAGCATGTACATGAATCTTTAAAAATAATAATAGTGTTTTGTGAAGATATTATCCCTTTATATGTGTAAAAACTATAGTTATGCCTAATGCTAATTTCACACTATCACCTCCATCTCAAAACCTAACAACATTCATTCATTAAAATAATTCATTTCACATTAATTAATACACAAAATAATAATTAATCTACTTTATTAAAATTAAATTGATTAAATCATATTTATTAAATAAGTAATTTAAATAATATATTTTCCTCAAATATCTATAATTAATTAAATAAATCATTATAAGTAAAAAAAAATCAATCAATTAACTAATTGATCAAAATAGTTAACAAATATTTGAAAGAAAAAATAAAAATCAAATCAGTAATTTTTTTTAAGAATAAACAAATAAATTCATTAAATCAATAAATTAATTAATTAACTAATAATAGTTGTCCTATCCTCATCCACTCCATATTTCATGGGATAAGATCTATATTTGAGATTGAACCCTGCCTGTTCATCCATATCCTTGAAAACCTATAAAATGAGATCAAATCGTTCACCTAAAATAATTATGATTAGATAGTTTGAACAAATAGTTTTTTTTTTTTAATGAGCAACAAGCAAGAGCATATCCATAACACTTTATTAGAGGTTTGTGCATTGAATTAGAATAAGTAGTTTTAAATCTTTATTTTTGATTCTTTGTCTTGTATTCTAATTTTGCATGCTTGCATTTGGTATGCATGATGGGGCATTCCCACTTTTTAAAGTTGATAAAAAATGGTTGTTAGATAAAAAAAATTGTAAGAATTCAGTGAGATCAAGGAATTTGGGGTTCTCTTTTTCTCTCTAATGGTGATTGAATTTATTTGATTGAAGAGGTCCTTCAACTAATTCATTTGGTTCATGGCATCTTTTCTTGCTTGAATCATGTGTCATCTTTTCTATATTAATTTTTTTGTTGGTTTCTTTAATCTACATTCATCTTTGGAGTTTTCATTTACAAGAGTTTTCATTTTGTGTAGGTTTCGTTGAGGTTTCATGCAGTGTGATTTAAGGAATTAAATATGGTGTATTCATAGATTATCCATAGTGTTTTATAATCTTGCCAACAAACATTACCTCTAGAATCATCAATACTATCAAAAGAGGGAGGTTGGGATCGTCGATGAACTTGATTTTCACAAAACCAAAAACCTTGGCTATAGTATTTTTCAAATTGATTTACAATGCACTTCAATACATAATCTATAGGTAGCTTAATGTTATTAAATAAAAATTATTTTCACTATTTATTATATTACATGTATCATAGAAACTACAATTTGGATCCTCCCAAACCTAGAGAAGTAGATATGAGATCAAAAGGCATCCAATTCCCTCATTTCATATGTGGCAAAAAGGGCTTAAATATGCTAAAGTTTTAAAACTATGTGATGTAAGATAATAAAAATTATAACTAAATATGTGTTTAAATAGAAATAATAGAGTTAAGGTTTGGTTATTTTTAAATCAATGAAATTTATATATTATTTGATTTGATGTTGTGACAAAGTGTTAGTATTTCAAATATAAGAATAGATTATGGATAAAATAGTTGAAATGAATTAATCTTGAAAGTCTAAATGTCTATGAAATTTTATGATCCTATCTTCTATAGAAATGAATATTTAATATCTATAATACATGTTTGTCAAATGGTATCCAAAGCAAGGAAATAATAGTGGTGATAAAGAATATTGTGGATCTTTGTATGAAAGGATTGAATATCATGACTTATTTTATGTCTTATTCAAGCCTCAAGACTAAAAATGAAATAGGTGCATGAGTAGAAATAGACATCAATATATGGGTGGAAAGCATTTTGTTGATCAAACATTGATTATTGATCATTGAAGTGGCTCAATAAGTGATGATATAAGAGAATGTACTCAAAGTGTGCTTCAATAATGGGTTTTACTTGATTGAATGTTGAGAATTAATTATTGTTGATGCTTGATAAAGTATTGATTGTGATATATGTACTTGTAGAAGGAAAAAAATTGATGCTTTTTTATAATATTATTTTGATCATTCTATGATGCTTAAATGACCCATGGCAATGTATTTAAATATATAACCCTAGATGCATAATTTTAAACTTTTAGTGTCTACATTTATGGGTAATGATTATATCCTAAGAATGCCAACCTTATAATGCAATATTTAAATTGTTGATAATTGGTATCTAATCACACTACCCAAGGATAGGATGATGATTGTGATATTATATAAGGTGAGTAAATTATCGAGAATTAGGTTAAAAGAGTTCTAAATAGAGCATT
>VDFB02121470.1:0-27465 GCA_007258455.2 Sequoia sempervirens | reverse complement strand
TATATGTTCCAATCAAGACCAGATGTATAACTCAACCAAGTAAGTTATTCCCAACTTAAAGGTGTAAATGAGTAGTCTAGTACATATTCCAACCCAATAGGTAAAACTTAACCTAATTTTTCTCTCATTAATCAAATGAACTTCTCATCCCAATTAAGTTATTCTAAACCTAGGGTTTCATTCGAGTATAAAGTATGATCAAATAATCATTCTCATTAAGATATTTTTTATGTGGTTCACATAATGTCACATCCTACCTTATCCTTCATACCATCACTATGGCTTATTAGCTAAACCTTATCATCACTAGGTCTCTTAGCATAGTAAGTTATAGTGTCAAGTCACATTATGACATGGATATATTTCATAATATGTAGTATTACTACTTATATATAGAAATAAAATCCTTATCTAAATACCCCATATAAGGTATATAGCAATGTAGACACTTTCTTCCAATCACGAGTAGTTTAGATATTCCCTTTCCAATCCCATAGAAAATGATCTTCCCTATCATGATCAAATTATCCGCCTATCCTTTTATAAGGAATTAATAAATAATATCATTTGATCTTCCAATCAAATAGATATAAGGTATGGGATGATAATAGGTCATAATCCTTAACCTTTCTATTTATCTTTCTCCAAAAATCCCAATACCTTTTTCATTGTGGTCATAAAATGTATGACTTAATTGACATCATGACTTGCAAAGAAGTCATTAGTTCTTCCAAATTGAAAACATATCTGCGTTTTTCATTGGGTGGGGTACATAACCCAAGCCAATCCACTCTCTTCCTTCCCCCCTTAGTGTTTTCACAACTTTCAATCTAAAAAGTTGAACTCCTAGAAATACTTTCTTCTTTGAAAGGATTTTTCATTCCTTTTTGTTGGCTTTCCATTTCCTTTTTCTTGCCTCAATGTTATACTTTGAATATAATTTTTCCAAAGTAAGATTCATCATTGATTTTTATTTCGTAGATTCAATATTTTGGATCGGTTAATAAGAGATCTAATGAATAATCAACAACTTAGAAGTTAAGAGGCACTCGATTAATCCAAATTTTCTTTGTGATATCCTTTTTGTGGAGGAAAAATCATACCCTCAAAGCTTTGTTGGTTGATGCACCTTTCAGCTTAGAACATTGTTTTCCTTACAACTTCTATTGATTTGACACATAGTGCCTTATTGTATTCCATTTCCTTTTGGAACCACTAAATGAATGTTGATTTTCATAGAAATGTTGGTGAGTTCATCTTATTCTCCAACCAATCTATGCACTATCCAAACCTTTGGTCAAGCCAACCTGGTCTATTTTTACAAGTTGCTTTCCTACAATCACCTTTTCAAGTGACTTTATTCCAATGCTTGGAATCCTATTCTCTCATAACCTTTTAGAGATACCAAAGTTGTTTGATATTTTTTTCTCATCTTAATAAAAACTCCAATAATCTCATAGATTTTGGTTGGTGGAACCATGCCCACGTCATTGATTACTTCTTTCTGAACATTCTAGTCTTTTCTCTTTTTCCTAGGTAATAACTATTTTCTTGCAAGATCTTATCCTTATACAAGAATTTTAGATTTATCTCAAGAGTTCTCTAACCTTGTGGATACCTGCTTGGTTGACTCTCTACTTTGATCTAATCTATGTTGACATTTCATATATATCGATTCTTAGTATTTTCACTAAATCCAAGAATTCTTGACTCTTTACAACTATAGGTTGCTACTATTAAGGGGTTATCTCATTTCTTCCCATCCCCTTAGAGTCATATAACTATTATGTAGGATAAAGGTATATATTGGTTATTCTTCCTAACCTTCCTACATAACTTGATTGCTTAATCTTCCACAATCCTAGGTAATATCATAAGTTGTTGGTTTAGGAGTTCTTACTCCAGGGATGAATCTTAACTAGTCCCAAATTGACAAAAAATTCCAAAAATTCTCATCTTCCTTTTCACTTCCCTATGTTCTTTTATCTTACTATTGTGCCACAAGAACTTTTCAACCATTATCTTTTGATAAGGTTTATGCATTGATGTGTAATGACCTCATAGGTTTCAATGTTGAACCTGGTAGCTCTGATACTACATGTAACATGCCAATCCTTCAATGTAGTAAAAATTTATAAATTTACACCTTGTGAGTAAATAAACTAGGTAACAAGACATTGCAATAAATTTTTTCCTTCTTTATTGAGAATATATGAACAAGATTCCATATCAAATTATAATAAAGATTTCATTTCATTACAATAACTTCACAAGTTACAGCAATACAAGAATACATACATTTACATACATAGCTCCAATGAGCTTCAAAACAAACAGTTGTAAGATGGTCCAAGATCCTTTCTTTCAAATCTTGGTTCTTCTGTCACCTATTGTGGAGGAGAAGCATCAATTAGGTGCTTTTCCACCAACCACTAACTCATAATGTGGTCCCCCACACATCTATCATTCGATAGATGGCCCTTCCCTTCGATGTAGATATTGGTAGAGTAATTGATAATGACAGCCAACTGAGCATAGTGTTGTGTCCTACATAACTAGAACTTTTAACCCCACAATCTCTGTTTAGCATGGTGAAATGATATTGGAGTCAAAGGTCGTCACACTACTTTGATCAAAGTGTTTCATTCAGTATGTTCTACTGAGGGTCATTTGTCACATATACTACTCAGGGCTGACTTGACTTAAGGCTATCTTAAGCTATGCATAGTTATTTCCTTCAATGGATAGTCCATCATCCCAGATAACTTATCACCATATTAATCTACTTGGAATAAAACTACTTAACTAGTAAGTACGCAAGCTAGGTATTTCCTTCAATGGATAGTCCATCATCCCAAAGATAGCCTACATACTTGGATAAACCCTACTTACACGTAAGTACACAAACTCCCTCCTGTAATGGATTATCTAACCTAAGAATAAACACAAGCTTTCCTAGTTGAATCAATAACTTAGCTAAGTGTACCATATGTTCCTTTCATATTCAATCATACCTAGTATATAATACATATCATAAACACCCATCTCCTACTATGGAGTACTTAAGAACACATTGTGAAAATAGTATAGAAGTTTCAATTTCCTTTTCAAAACACTCTAATTTCTCTAATGCACATACTGGGAAACACATCTCAACCATGCATTCAAGACACATCATTCAAAAGTAAAATAACAAAGAAGAAGAGATCCCCATGCCTATTATCATTTATCCAATCAAATGGCAGCAATGCAACTCTTTCCAACAACAACAAGCTTGATATTCAGCTTCTCAAGAAAGTCACAAATATACTCTATCTCTCAAGTTGATAGCTTACTCCTCTCAAAACAAATTCCTCACAAACTAAATAAAACTCAATCCCTTTCTATCTCTAAATATAAAATAGAGTATGGATGGAAATAATGCAGAATAAGGAATTGCAAAAGATGTGTATTCTTATAGAAGAATGTGTCCTTAGTAATGAAATGGCTCAACTATTTATAGAGAAACTTGGTCACCTCTAAGTGTACAGTTTAGGCATGCTAATGGACAACAAGATCCATGCAAAGAAACACATGAAACTTCACAAAAAGGTGGTGAATTCATAAGCTACTACTCAACATAATCACCTACAAGTCGACTTGTTTAGTGACAACAATCAAAATACTTATTCAATCAGCATATGCATAATTCAAATTTTCGTAGTGAAAATATATCTATAGAAACTCAAATTCAAAGGTGGCACCATTTTCATTCTCACACCTTCCTACTTGGCACAGTTTACTACCAAAAGAATCAATCAACTTCTATTTTATGATAGTAAGTATCTATCGATCCATTTAGAGGATGAATCAACTTGAGTAGATAAATATGTTAGACAAAGTCAAGGTTGATCTTACTAATGGAATCGACCAAGCCAAGCTTATCATAGATAGCAATATCAAATGCAAAGCAATGACCTATATCATGTGTCATCAGAATGATAAATGGTTTACACACAAACAGTTATAAGCTATTCTATCGGGCTTTTTAATCATAGTCTATTATGACTAAAATCAACCTCCATCTATTTAGAAAATCTCATACTTATATCGATTTAATGCAGTGACAACATTGTAGTATATACTTTCCCTCTTCTTGTTGCATCAAAATACTTTCTTGGTGTGTCAGCTTGGTGACATAATTATGTATGTTTTCATATCTATATGGCGCCTTTACCAAAACATAACCAATGCTATACCATACTCCATCAACCATAGCTTAAATTGCATGTATCAACCTTTTCCAAACTCTAAATATTGACTTATTTTTTAAACTATCAATTGTGTATAGTGTGCCCTTTACTTATGGCCAATATGAGATATATTCAACCTATTTAAAATGCTTATATATTCCATAAATAATTAGCTTATCGTTTAGCAATAAATCGGCCTCAAAGCACTATTAATGATAATCGACCTCTTATCACACACACACACACATATATATATATGTGTGTGTGTGTGTGTGTGTGTGTACTTTAGAAACATATGTATATAAATAGAGTCTCTCTCTCTATATATATGATAACAAATGCTCATGATACAACACCTAAAAGTATAGAATCATATTATCATTCATATAAACAGTATATGTATGTATATATTCTCATATGCAAATATTTACGTACATATGTATACAAAAAATACGTAGTAACTACATTCTATTGATCAATCTATATGTCGAATATATAAATAAATACATATATACATGTATGGTATAAGTCCACTCGATCTCCTTATGCAATGACACACTCATTCATGGGTTATCGTTTATACTTGCACACGTGTATATATTTGTATTTTTATTTCAATATATATATATATATAATCATTGATCACAAGAAGGAAAATACACTCAACAATATTAATATATTGTATACATTTATATATATATACATGCTCCTCTATATAAGCATTAATGCTCATGTGTGTATATGTACATATATTTATTCACACACACACACACACACACACTCACACACACACACACACACACACACACACACACACACACACACATATATATATCAGGTTACCTCTTCTTATCCTATTCTCCTTGATACATGTATTCGTTAAGTGTATATATATATATATATAATTGCTCCCCCGTGTGAGTATGTTTGTAAGTATTTCTACCTACATAAATATGCATATGATTATGCTCTCACACACAAATCAATGTATGTATATATTCATATACATGCATACTTTTGACATAGATATGCATCAACATAAAGCTCACAAACACGTAGCATCAAAACAACCATTTTTATACATATATGCATATATTATACATGCATCATCATACTCGTATGGACATCCCACTATATCCATCATACACTTATGATGACAGATGTATATATATGCATATGTGCATATATCCCAATACTCATTCACCCACACAGTCAAGCACAGTAAAATAAGGAAGGTCTCAAAAGCTCAAATAGATAAACATCACCCAATAATGCACTCAACAATAAACAAGACCTTTACTGATGTAGATATTTAAAACTAGGGTTGACTTACCAACTTCCCACTTTTATGTCTAGGCTCAACCAAACTATTGTGGTGTGTGTATGCTTAGATAGTTTACGTTATTGGTTATCTGGCCAATATCTTCTCCTGAATTATACTTCCCCTCTTCGTAGAGGAATGAACATTTACCTACAACTACTAACACATGCCTACGATAGTCAGTTGTTCACAACATATGCAGTCTTTATAAATATCTCCAAAGTTATAATAATAATTGAATAACCATATATGCAGTATTTCCTAATGAAATAACATCAACTGAGACAACATCAAATGAGACAACATCAAATGAGATAACATTCATATTGATAACATGGTACAAGAACAATTTATTCATCTCAAGAATTCACATTAGATTCATATTTACCCTATGGAGTAATAGTAAATAGTAACTACACAATTGGGGTGTAACAAGTTGCAAAGGAAACAAAGTTAGCAAGAGAAGAAGAGAGGAAGAGGTTTTAGAGGAAGGGGGAAACAAACTGGTAGAGGGTAGCAATATCATCAAGGAGAAGAGGCTGGAAGTTATAGTGGAGCAGCCAACAATGATAGAGGGGGATTTCAAAACAAAGGGGGAAGATTCTATGGAAGAGGTGGTTCTCAAGGTAGAGGTAGAGGGTATTGGATCTCAGTTGTGATCATATAGTTTGTCCTTGATGTCAAAATCCCTTTCAGTTGGTTCTCTTTGATGATCAGTTTCAGTTTAGATCTTTATGATTTATTATGGCACTTCTTTGATGTCTCTTGGCTATTACAGAAAGTTAGTTGTTATGGTTCAATTTCATGGTGATGAGTTTTTCTGGTTCAAGCTATGAATGCTACATCTTTGACTAATAGAGTTTGAAACATGGTTTCTTTGTCAGAATGGTTCTCCTTGCATATCATAGGCTTTGGTTGTTTCTCTTTCAAGCTTACTCATATCAAAGTGAAAATGGCAAGGTCTTCCTGATCCACTTTGAAATGTCTGAGTTGCCTATTCAGCAAGACATTTCAGATGTCATGGCGATTGAATTTTACATACAGGTTGCTTTCGGCGTAACATTAGCATTGTCTTGGCGACCGGCTCAAGAAAGGTTATTTCGGCAAGACTTGTCTTTGGTTTCGGCGATAGAAAAGTGTTCTCTATCGACATATGTTATTCCGTCGGTATGTGATCTCAGTAATATTGGTATGTCACACCGATCAGAGATTAAAATGGATGTTTATCGGCAAGAGTTAGGGTCTTTGGAATAGGTCTCGGCGAAGTGGTTTTGTCTCGCCGACATCACATATGGGATTCATTTTGGCCAGACTTGGAGTATTCAGTTTAGCATCCCAGCGAAAAGGTAATGTCTCCCTGACAAGTGCATGTGGAAGTCTATCGACGTGAGTTGTGGCTATCGATATAACGTTTTAGCGAGTCCTTCTTGTCTTACTGACTCGTGCTCAAAAGGTTTTATCTATTTTTCAGGAGGAGTCTCATTGAACAACTCTTTGAGAGAACTTTGGCCAAACTGAGCGGTATTGGGCTGAGGTCTTAGCGATTTCACTTGGTCTCACCGACTAATGCTTGTGGAAGGCTTTCGGCAAGAGGTTTGTAATGTCTTAGCGAATCATAGTGGATAAAGCATTTCGGTATGACTCATGTGCATCGAAGAATGGTCTTGGCGAATTTGATTTGTTACACTGACCGAAAACATAAAGGTAGTCTCTACGGTAAGAGCTAGGGCTTTCGACGAGAGGTCTCGGCGAGTGACCTTCGATCTCACTAATGAAACATAAAGAGACTTCATCGGCATAAGATCTGGATTGTCTCAGTGACATCGGATGAATGGATAAAACATTTCGATAAAACTCATGAGTTTCGTTGTAGAGTCTTAGTGAACCCGTCAAGTCTTGGCCACTAAGTCTAATGAGGGGCTTTCAGTGAAAGGTTTGTCTTGTCTCAGTGACACACAAGTGGATGAAGGACACATCTTGGTGTAAGTGTGCTCTTGTCTTGGCGACTTGGAAATGAAAAATACTTTTGGTATGATTCAAGCTTTCTAAGAGAGGTCTACCCGATGACGGTAATCTATAGCGACAAATAAAAGTTAGAAGGTTCGTCGGCAAGAAAATGATATGTTATGGCGACAATGTGTATCAAGTGACCTTCGATGAAACATAATGTTGGCAGTATGACTTCTCCCCAACTCTGTTGTGTCACAGTGACAAACGGAAGGATGTATCGGTGAGAGAACCATTATGTTACAATGACTTATAAGGGATAAAGTCTTTCAGTGAAACACAGGGAAATCTACAAAGCGTCTCCCCGACAGTAGGTTGTCACAGCGACAGATAGAAGGATGCATTCGGTGAGAGAATCTTTAGGCTACAGCGACAGTGAATGAATAATACTCTAAGGAAGCATATCAATGAGACATGTTGTATTCGTTATGTGTTCTTCCTGACTCTGATGGCTCTTGGAGAAAGCAATATCTAAAGGGATTTTCTGGTGATTTAATTGCCTTCGGCAGAACTATATGGTTGTCTCAGTGAATAGTTATGAAGAATCAAAACTTTGTGGTCGTCATCATGGATTGGCATCAAATCTCAGAACGGTTGCATAACAGGATATTCATCGAGTTTCTTTTTGAGCTGTTGCGTTTTTTATTTAATGAATTTTCTAAGTATAGTTGCATGCAGACTTCTTTGGTTGGTATCGAATCTCTGGAATATATTCTCTGAGATTTTAGAGGATATGATTTTCTATTTGTGGGCTATCATGACTTTGATGAAAATCTTTTAGTTACAATTTGAAGTCTCCTAATTCAACGCAGAAATTAAAAACTCTATGGATAGGTGTTTCTCTGATTTTTACCATAATCTACAGATCATTATGAATCAGCTTTATATTCAAAAATCAGTAAGAGAATTTGAGAATCTGGTGAAAAACGCTTGTTGAAGATCTCTTCATAACTGACACACTTGGAATGTATATAAAAACCAATGTTGAAAATAGTGAATGTGTTGCTGGCCTGTAATTCTAAGAGATAGTTATTCTAGCCATAATCAAGAGAGGGAATTGGATGTAATACTGGGACATTGCTCCTAGAGTATTAGAAGCAGAGTGTTATGAACTTAACTATAAATAGAGAGATCCTCTTATATATTTTTATTTTAATTCTGTAATCTGAGTAAGGGGTTGGTGCTCCTTGAGATTGCTATCTCTAAATGAGGGGTTGGTGCTCCTTGAGTTGGTGCTCAGAAATTTAGCCTATAAGGCATTATTAAAAGTGGTTTTGAAGATTAAGCTAGTAAGGCTGTTTAGGAGTGGTTTTTCTACCCCAGGAGGGTTTTCCACTCAGTAAATCTTTTGTATCTTGGTTCTTCTGTGTGCTCTCTACTTTTCTGTGTTGTTGTTTCAGTTCACTGTTGGGTTTATTACTTTTCTCAATTCTATTTATGAATGATTACATTCAACTCATGAATGCATTAATCAAAATAATATTGAGATCAAATTTGAGCTATGTTTTTGAATATGTTAAAATTGGTCAAATCTATTAAGACACTGATTCACCCCCCCTCTCAGTGTCATTTTAACTCCAACAGAGGGTTGACTAGAAAGTGCTTTAAGTGCAACCAATATGGACACAAGAGTTGGGAATGCTTTGAGTCATCTGAAGGGGGAAATTCAAAGTTTGAAAGAATTAATCAAATTGTTCATGCTAACCAAGAAAGTGTGTGGTCTCCTATTCACCACAAAGAGGAACTAGAATTAGGTGAATCATTGTTGCTAAAGAGGGTATTGCTAAAGCCTGAAAAAGAAAGCCAAGAACTAGTCCAAAGGAGATCCTTGTTGAAAACGAAGTGTAAGTCCAAAGGTAAATGTTGTAGACTAATCATTGATAGTGGTAGTACAGATAATATTGTTGCATCCAAGATGGTAGAAACGTTAGATCTTAAAATAATTAAGCATTCATCTCCTTATAAGGTATCTTGGTTGCAAAAAGGTCATCAATTGTTAGTAAATGAGCAGGCCCATGTTGATTTTCAGATTGGTAATTATAAAGATAGTGTTCTTTGTGATGTGATACCTATGGATGAATGCCATCTATTTCTTGGTAGACCATGGAAGTTTTATAGGAAAGCAGTGCATAATGGAAAGGAGAACACATATACTATTGAGAAAGATGGAGTGAAACATACCTTGATGCCTATGAAGGAGCCTGAAGAGGAAAAAAATAGTAGTAGCAGTTGTAAGGTAATGTTGATTTGTGGTAAGGAGCTCCTACATGACTTGAAGAATGAGGAAAGAGGATATGCTTTGGTCCTTAAACCTAGGAGTGTATTTACTACTACAAAATTTGATGATTTTCCTCTTGAAGTACAAGATATTTTGAATGAAAATTTGGATATTGTTGCATCTGATTTTCCTAGTGGTTTGCCTCCTATGAGGAGCATCAACCATCAGATGGATTTTATTTTAGGGGCTAGCCTTCCTAACAAAGTTGCTTATAGGTTGACACCTATGGAAAATGAGGAAATAAGGAAGCAAGTGTAGGACCTTTTGAAGAAGGGTTCGATAAGGGAAAGCCTAAGTCCTTGTGTTGTACCCATGGTACTAGTGCCAAAGAAAGGAGGGGAATGACGTATGTGTACTGATTCAAGGGCTATTAACAAAATTACTATAAGATATAGGTTTCCCATTCCTAGAATTGAAGATTTAATGGATTATTTAACTAGATCCATGTATTTTTTAAAAATAGACTTGAAGAGTGGATATCACCAAATAAGAATTAGACTGGGGGATGAATGGAAGACATCGTTAAAGACTAGTGATTGTTTGTATGAATGGCTTGCTATGCCTTTTGGATTGTCTAATGCACCTAGAACTTTTATGCGGCTCATGAATGAGGTTTTGAAACCATTCATTGGTAAATTTGTGATTGTATTCTTCAATGAAATTTTGGTGTTTATCAGGTCTAAGGAGGAGCATCTTGATCATTTGAGGTAGGTATTGAAGAGGTTGCAAGAGAAGTTGTAGATAAATCTGAAAAAGTGTGTATTTATGCAGACCAAACTAATGTATTTGGGCTTTGTGGTGTCAAAGGAGAGCTTGAAGATGGAAAAATAAAAGGTATAATCCATCCTTGATTTCCCAACACCTAAAAGTATAATGGAGGTAAGGAGCTTTCATCGGCTCACAAATTTTCTATAGAAAATTTATTAGAGGTTTCAGTCATGTGGTAGCACCTATTATTGAAACTATAAAGGGGAATAAGAGGCTATTTGAATGGACTAGGAAGGTTTGAGAGAGTTTTAAATTTTTGAAGCAAAAGGTGATTGAGCAGCCCATTCTTGCTTTGCCTAATTTTGAAAACGTGTTTCAAGTAGAGTGTGATGCTAGTGGTTTGGCTATTGGGGCTATCCTAAGTCAAGGTAAACCCGTAGCATTCTTTAGTGAGAAACTAAATGATGCAAAAAGGAAGTATTATTCTTATGATTTGGAATTCTATTCTTTAGTTCAATCTTTAAAGAAATGGACACATTATTTTTTTCCTAAAGAGTTCATTGTATACATGGATAACCATGTTTTATAGTTTGTCAACAACCAACACAAATTGAATCAAAGTGTGGGTGCCTTTAAAAATCTGCAAACACTAAACTCAAACAAGGGTTAGCACCTACAAATCCTTCAAGAACACTCCTATGGAATACCTTGCAAAGTGCTTAAAACATGTAACAAAAGGATGAAAGAAAGCTACAAGCATCATGAAAGCAATCACAAGTTACCTATTCCATAGTTGGATTGGTGTCACATGTGCTAGTGACCCTTTCCCAACCCTTGATCAAAACTCAAATTGAAAATGCTATGAAGATGGTGGAGTGATGATGAACAAGATCAAATCTCAAATGAAGAGAGTAACCTTGCATGAAATTGTGGAGGATTTGCTCAAAGATGAAGCTTGTATTTAAAGATTTTCAAATGCTGAGTGTTGAAGAGAGACCAATGTGGGACTAAAGATTCTGCCAATGATAGGAGGACACTTGTCATCATGTGATTAGTTGATGTATGTGCAAGATTTGGGAAGAGTGCCCATGAGAGGGAAAATTTGAATTCAAATTTTCCAATAAATGTTGAGTTTGACTTTGGAAGGGGACATGTAAGAGGCATGTAAGCCCTCATAAATGCTCTGTTTGGTGTACATGTCCACTTGGGGGGAGATTCAAACTTGGAGAATATTCTTCCTTTATGCCAAGTTGAAAATAAGTAATTTCGATAAATCAATTAATTGTAATTTCATGTGCAAGTGACCAAATCTAGAGAATGCAAGTGGGATGAGATTAGCCTTTAATCAGGGTTAGATTAAATAGATGATGATTATGCTGATTTAATGGTGCTTAGATGAGTTGACTTTTAGGACTTTGATATTTGATTTATTTAAATCAGAAAATGGTGGAATATGATTTGGGTTTGATTTAAATAAAGTCCTGATTTATTTGATGAATGGAATATGATTATGCATGATGTAAATTTGACATGTCTACACAAAGACATGCCAAGTGGGTTGAGTATCTCGAAGGTTTTAATTTTGCTTTGAAGCATAAAAGTGGACAAAAAAATAAAGTTGTTGATGCTTTGAGTAGAAATAATTTTTTGTTATGTGGAATACAAACTAACAATGTGGGATTTGAAAGTTTGAATAAGTTGTATGCAGAGGATGCATATTTTATGGAAGCATTTGCAGCTTGCAGCGATCCTAATTGTAGTAATAGAGAGACATGGGTGGATTATATGTTTCAAGAAGGACTAATTTTCAAAGGGAATAAATCATGCATTCATAAAGGGTCCATGAGAGACAATTTGTTAAAGGAAAATAATTATGGTAGTCTTGCTAGTCACTTTAGATAGGATAAGACTTATTTGAAGTTGAGAACAAATTATTTTTGGCTAAAGATGCAAGCAAATGTGAGGAGATATGTTGAAAGGTGTAGCATTTTTCAACATGCTAAAGGGAGAATCCAAAATTCTAGATTATATTAGGCACTTCCAGTTCCAACTAGGCCTTGGGATTCAGTGAGTATGGGCTTTGTGTTAGGTTTTCCTCATACATAAATGGGCAATGATTCAATTTTTGTTGTGGTAGATAGGTTCTAAAAAATGGTGCATTTTATACATTGTAAGAAAACTAGTGATGCCACTAACATTGCAAATTTGTTCTTCAAGGAAGTAGTGAGATTGCACAGGATTCCTAAAAGTATCATCTCTGATAGGGATACTAAGTTTATGGGTCATTTTTGGAGGACCCTATGGAATAAATTGGGCACTGATCTAAAATTTAGTTCTACTTATCACCCCCAAATAGATGGGTAGATGAAAGTTGTTAATAAAAGTATTGGAAACATGTTGAGGTGTATTACTGGAAAAACACCAGGTAATTAGGATCTTGCTTTGGCTCAAGCTGAGTTTGCATTTAATGATTCTCCTAATTAAGTACTAGATTTAGTCCATTCTATGTTGTGTATGGTTTACATCCAAGGGGGGTGCATGAGTTGAGAGACCTTGGTAATATGGAAAGACAAAGTGCAACAGGTGAAGATTTTTCTCAACTCATCCATGGTCTCCATGAAGAGGTCAAAATAAATATTGAAGAACACAATCAACAATATAAACAACATGCTGATAAGAAGTGGAGAGAGATACATTTTCAGGTTGAAGACCTCATATTAGCTCACCTTCAGAAGGAAAGGTTTCCTAAAGGAGAGTACAACAAACTAAAAATGAAAAAGATAGGACCCTGCAAAGTTCTCAGAAGATTTTTAGATAATGCATATGAAATATCTTTTCCCTCAGACCTTGGCATTTCACCTATTTTTAATGTAGAATATTGGTATCCTTATAAGGGGGTGTTGAGGATGATGCGGTAGAGATTGAGTCTCCAAATACTAAGAAACAACAATTTGTTTCATCTTCTCCACAAGACATCGAATGCATTCTTGATACAAAACTATGGAAGAAGACCCAAAGACATGAGCACTTCAGATATCTAGTGAAGTGGATCAATCATCCAGTGGAAGATGCCTCTTGGCTCACTGAATCTAAGCCCTCTCAGTTGGGTTACTCTATTGCAGATCTCATGAGCAGGAGCTCATGATTTTTTTCCTACCTGGGTAGTTTGATGTAGGGCATCACTCTCATCTTTCATCTCCATTTTAGTTTTTTTATTGTTTTAGTTTGGTGAATCAATTTTGTATTAATATAAATTATTTATTAATGTTTTGGTAAATCTTGATTGTCAAATCTACCTAAAAAATCAACAGTTAGCAATTTGTTGTGGTAACTATGATGGATAAGTAGTTTGGAAGTGGATGAGTACTTAAGGAGGAATCAATGCTAAAATATGGGTTAGATGTTGAAGAGAATGGGTGTTTTCGTGATTCAAAAGGCAACTAACGGTGGAGGGAAAAAGACATGGTTGTTGGTGTCACTGAATGAACAAAAGACAAATAGAAGGTCAAGTAGTTACGATTGAGGTTGAAGCTAGGCCAACCATTGAAGGCTTTATTTGATGTGTAATGTGAATCCCTGTTGAAAGAATAGAATGTTGATTTGGGTTAGTGATCATAATGTTTGTAACCATTGGCACCATTGAGAAATAAAATATTCCATTTTTATTTTCCTGTCATCGATTGTGAATGAACAAAGTTCTGAATTGTTGTTTTAAAGTTCAAACCTGAACTTCTTTGTTATATTTTTCTTAGACTTGGACTCTCTATGGGTTGATTATCTTGTGACTAGCAAGGCATGTGACCATCAACAATTTTAACCTAGAAAAAATCATAAATCAAGTTAGGATAAGTTCCAAAAGATTTAACTTCTACCATAAGGTTCTATATGTAGAAAATATAATAATAAATTTCCTATTTGATAAGGAAACAAGGAATAAAAAGGAAAAGTGGGATACAATAATGAAGGGGGAGGAGAAAAGAAATAAGGAAGACCCCAAGTATCTAGGAGCCTTTCATGATGTTGATAACCATATTACAAAGATAAGGGTTATAATTGATAATGTTGAAACCCTTGCATACAAGCCCTTGGTTGTAATAGAGAAGAAAATTGAAGAAATACCACATCATGAGGAGGATCTAGAGAGAATGGAAGAGATCTATTAGCATAGAAAAATAGCCAAAATTCTCATGATAGTTGAATAGGTGCAAGAGGAACTATAAAATCAATTATACCTCCTTTTGAGAATGTTAATAAGAAAATTAAAGCTGTGCAACCATTAGTTTCATATTCATCTAACATTCCAAAATCAAAAATAAATAGGGGAAAATGTGATTGGGGAAGGATCTAATTAAATAGAATCATACCATCAACTCAAAGGGTGTAAATTCTTGATATACCCCAAGATACATTAATAAATGTCAGAGGTGGGGGGATGTGATAAATGATATCAAAGCCTTATCATGCACCCAATTCATGTCTGATGATCAAATTGTCAAATCCAAAGCATTAAAAAATTATTTATTAAGGTTTTAAAGGGAAGAGTTACAAATTAAATTAAATAAGGTTAAAGGAGAGGAAAGCCTATCACAAATGAAGGAGATAAAAAATAAAATAATGAAAAAGAAGAATTTAGGGTTTCCAATATCCCTCTTGATGAGGGAAGGAAGATAGCACAGGAAAGTGGATTGCTTATATGTCCTAAATGTAAAATTGCATAAAGATAACATTAGATACTATTAGAAAGTAGGATGAAGAAGAATTTACTAGAAAAGAAAAATAATAATAGGTGTATATTGGATCTACCTTTAGCATGCAATATGAAACTATGACCATTTGGGTCATGGCTCTTGCAAAAAAATAGCCACTAGTAGCAAGGAGCATAAAATAAAATTGAAAATATGATTATCAAGAAGTTATCTAGCACCTCTGATCCTCAAGATACTTCTCTTGTTGTGAATATTTCTCTTTTTAGTGAGGATGCTACAAGAAAGTTGCAAGATGATTTTGATAATCTATAGGAAAACAATCTAAGACCAATGCAAGAATACAATAAGGTACACTCCTTATTAATATCTCCCCATGTTGATGTGCCAATTTTCATCACTTCCCAAAGCTTTGTAGATACATCAACTCTAGACAAGGAGACCTTATCCTTAAGAATTCAAGAAATTAAGGAATAACTAAGAGAGGAAAAATAAGATAGGAACAAAAGGGTGAATAATATGATGGATGATTGAGCATAAATTTTCTAAGGTTGTTAGAAGACTTGAAGACACTTCTGAGGGATATAATAACTTATATAATGGTAGCATCAATAAATTTTAAAGGATATTTTAGGTAAGTTGACTCCTACAATTTTTAAATTCAACAAGTCTATAGACGTTCCATATTCAACTTGAATGTCTTGGAAGGTCTAGTTAATACAAATGAAATAGCTAGTCTACTGGGAGAAATTACATCTTATCAATCAAAGTTGGAGAAAAAACTTAAAGGAAAGTTGAAAATGCGTGAGGATATGGATGAGAAGATCATGCCAAGAAGTTTTGATAGATTGGGAATTATCAATCCATTTAGCCAAAGGAAAAGTGAATTTGACACAATCATTTCTTCTTTATATTCATTTATTTATGCAAGTGAAGAACTACATACATCATTTTTAAACAAAATAATGGATGATCTTGTAGGATTATAATACATCATTGGTTGTTTCAATAAACATGTTAAAACAATAGTAAATTATAGGTATACTACACACTTGTAATTTTTTTAAAAAGTAATAGCATTCCAGTGGTTTGTAGAGAGCTCTTTAGCTTCCAGAATAGAGAAGTATAATGAATAAGTGGAGTATTGTGATTTTAATCGATCATCTGGTTTCAGTGATAGCATCCTAATCATACAAATGATAAAGAAAATGGTAGTTTTATCTTCAATAGCTGAGTGGTTCTCAAAATTTAATTTCAAATTGTTTTCTTGAGTGGCATCTTCAAGTTCCAACTTCAAACTCCTAACAACCTCAATCTCTTCTTCAACTAGTTATAAAAGCATAATATTTTTTTTTATAAAGAGATTTGTTCTCATTCTATCATAATAGAAATGTGAAAGTATCAAATGTAAAATGGGACACATGTGACATGTGACATGGCTCAAGAGAAAGAATAAAAGGTGTAAAAAAGAAAAAGAAAAAAGAACTTATAACTCAACCATTGTTCTTAGAAATGATAAAGAAATGAGAAACAATTTTTGTCACTCCTACATATATCTCAATTATATAAAAAATTCTTCAATTTATAGTAAACCATTTTTTCTTCATTATAATCCTCCTCTACTGTGTAAAAAAATTCTCTCATTCCAGGGGATAGACAAGTGACTGCATGATCACTATGGGAAAAACTATGATAGTAGGAAAAAATGGCCCTTTACTTAAGAAAAATCCTAAAATATATATTTGAATTTTGATCAATCACAACATTATAAAATAATTTCATTTAAACAATCATATTTGTAGAAAATATAATCATTTCTAACACATCAAAAAATATAAAAAATTCTCTAGATGATTTTGGTATTTGAATTTCAAAACACTCCTATAACATTTCATTATTTTTCAAAGTGAAAAAACATTAAATAATGGTTCATGATATATTAAAATATCCACATGGTATTTCCAACATATATTATTAATTTGAAGTGACACACAATAAAAGGGATTACAATATTCAAATACCCTTTGTGATATTTTCAAAACTAGACTTGTTTCAAGAAAATATTTGTACAATATTGTTCGACTATAGTACACGTAATGTATAGGATGTGGTGTGCAATATTGATCACCAATTGTAAGTTTTAAAACATCTTGTACATTGGGTGATACTCTAGAGTTGAAGTGAAAAAATGATTCAACTATTCCTTTTTTATTGAGTATCTTATTGACAACTCGTGGAATCCTACCACTAAAATCCTATGTTTCAATTTCTAGAGGACTATATAGTCTTGATCTTAACAATGGTGATTTTGACAATGTTTTACATTTTAGTCTTAAAATCGTATAATTTTTTCTCCTTAATTGATCCTTTCTTAAATTTCTTATTACTATTGAGCTTGCTATTACTCTATGAGTAGTTCCTTTATCTTTCTCCTTACTAGTATTTCCAATGAAATTAACTTTATTAAAATACTTATAACAATAATTTTATTTTACTTAGACATTTTGTTTACCCAAATCTTTAATTTTTTACTAAAGGTCTCATTTTGTACATATTTATTAATTAGACAAAAGGCTAACATTGTTTGGTTGATGTTTTATTTGTAAATTATTATTTGAATAGATTTGAATCCCACAACTAAATAATTCATAAGGAACTCTTTCCTTCATGTCTTTCTATTAAGTTCTCATCAATTTGAATTAACCATTATCAGTTCTTGAGTTTTTTACAATTTTATTGAGCTCACTAGAAAATGATAAATATGAGATTTAATTTTCTTATTGAAAAAGGTCCTCTCTTCTTATGTAATTTTTAGATACATTAATTTTCATTGTTTCATGTGTGCTATCATTTTCATCAATGTTAGGAACAATTAGATTATGGAGTGCAATTTCAATATCATATGGTTCATATCCATAATATTCAATAATGTGTTAACATTTTTATTATTTTTCTATGATATTACTCTTATCAATAGGTGTTTCATAATATTTTGCAACATTTCCACTTTCATATTACACATTTTAATGTTTAATATGATAGTCAATTTCAGTTTTATTGATCATATCATAATATTAATCATTAAAAACTTCATTTTTCATGTCATTTTGGGATAAAGAAGAACCTTCACCTTCATAAGTATACACCATACATTTTCTTTCAACCCTCTTATTTTCTCATTCCTTTTCCATAATTTCTTCCATTTCCTCTAGTTGAAGTTTCCTTCTCTCTTTTGATTTACGACTATTGCTACCCATTATAAAAAAGGAACTATTACCTTAATGATTGATACAATCAAATTTTGTATCCATGATTGTATAAAAACATTATTTTGTCTATAATATAGAAACATAGTAGGTTCTATTGGGACTGTAAAATTTTAAGTTCCCATGATGAAAAATTTGCTTTGCACACTCAGAAATGCACCTGAAAATTTTGCCCCAATGACCTACTTTGGAGGGTCATAATTCAGAGCCCATTTGCTTTCATGCCAAATTCATTTAGTGAGTGTATTCATTTGACATATGTGAACATGTATGTTTGATTTCAGCCTCCTGTGATGAGTTTCAATAGGGTTTTGAAGAGAAAAGCTGGGGGGTTCTGGGACTATTTTGTTGTTTGCATATTCTCAGGCCTATGAAGTGGCTTCATGTTCATACTGATATTTCACAACTAGATGATCGTCATGGAAAAATGGATTGGTGCTCTACATTCCCCTCATATTAATATGCTCCCTGGTCCAGTTTCAAAGTCCCAGGATCAAGTTTGATATTTTTACCAAGTCAAAAGCAAAGGCAGTTTGTCATATTTTGACATTTGAATGTTCCAAGGTCAACTTTGACCCTTAATATCTTGTGAAGAATGGAGATTGGTGAATAATCATATTACACACATGTTCAATGGACCTAAATGATCTAGTGTTTCCAGTGGTAGCTTCCCAAGAGGTGATTTGATTATTTTCCAAGGAGGTGACTTGGTGAGCCCTAATTGGTTTCTAATAGGTGCAATTGCAGAAAAGTCTGACTAAGCCACTTTAGATATTAATATCTTGCACCTCAGGATGAATTTTGCTAAGCCATTTGTTGCATTGAGTTTTTGGTTCAAATGTTTACATGCCTGCTTAGTTTCAAACCCCCAAAATGAGTTTTGATGGGTCATTTAATTGTCTTCCGATTGCGACCAGGTCAACATTATTGTTCTACAAGGTTCAAATTTTATATTTCTAAAGGCAACCCATTTCTCATTGTGGTCCAAAATATCTCTAGATCCATTTTCATCAAAATTGGAGATCATATGATGCATTATATTAATGCATTTCAGTTGCGGCGAAGGCATTCGACAAGCCAGTTTACAAAAGAGGTACCTAAATTCTAATGGCTAGGAGAAATCCAATTACAAACCCATTTTCTAAATAATTGATAATGTCCCTGTGCAAATTTTTGTGGCTCTAGGTGTCCCATTTTTCCTACAGTGAATTTCCTCCAATTCGACAGTAGGTGAAATTAAATTTTCACTTACTTCCTAAAGTTTGAAATGCAAATGTTTGAAATATTTTTAAATTTTTTAAATAATATACATTGAGAGTGGACGTGAAAATGGGAGCTGATTAGGGAAAATTTAAATGTTTGCAAAGATTATTAAAGTTTTATAATGTTTTGACTTTTTAAAATAATGCTTTCCCCACTTGCTTGTGAGATCTCTTCTAATGGCAGATTTTGGTCTGCAGTCTATTTTGCTGAGAAGATTGATGTCTTTCCTTCCCTTTGGAGGTCTCTCTGAGGTATTTTGATGTGGATTGAGGCATGTGTTATTGTGAATGGACTACTTATTACGTTTTTGGTCTTCTAGCTAATTTTTAGAGGTTCTATTTGATCCAAATTTGCTACCCCATGCTTTAAATCTATCCCTTGACCATTCCCAATGCTTGGGCAGGGGTTTTAAGCATGTTTGAGATGAATTTTGGTTGCCGACAGCTGCAAAAATTCCCTTTCATCTAGAAAAACGACCCAGTAATGATGAAACTGTTGCATTTTTGTTCTTTGTATTTTTTGTGTCTGGGTGCAATCAATGTGCCTTGAGGGGGGATCTAAAGAAAGAATAGCAAGTTTTCCCTCTAGCCCATGGCTGCATTTTCTGTCGTTAGCAAGCTTTTGGGGAAGCGAGTATTAGTGAAGGCTTCTAGGAATTAAAATATTTGGCAAAATGCTTCATTGTTGTTTTGGAAGGAGGGAAAATATTTTGCAAGCTTTCTAAAGTTAAATTTTATTAAATGTTCTCTCCCCACCAATGGTTGCATTTTCTCACGTCAGACAAAGGTAACGGGGGAATAGGGAAGACTCCATGTGGAAAGGTGGGCCCGTGGGAAATTTCAAGGGCAATGTTTAAAGTGTTTTTAAAAGGTGATGTGCCTAATTTAATAGGAAATGGTTTTAAATGCAAAAGGAAAATTAAAAAGCCCATGAGTAATGTTTTTTACACAACCCAATAAATATTTAAAAGCCTTCCATAAAAAACTTTAAACGTGAAATGGAGTAAATTAAGGGAAGCACGAGTGAAATTTTTCCTTCATATTGTAAAATTAGAAATTTTCTTGGCGATGAATACACGGGTAAATATTGTATTTACCTAAGGAAAGATTTAAATACCTTCACATTTAAAAGAGAAAAGTTTTAAATGTAAAATATAAAGTGCTTGGTGCAACTATGAAATAATTAAAAATTTCACAAGTAAAGCAAAGAGCTTAAATTTGTGGTGAAATCAATAAATATTTATTTTGTAGATAAACAAAAGCAGAGTAAAAAAGGCTTTCACGGTGAAGGAAAAAAAATTCATCTGTAGGGAAAAGTAAAAGAGGAGTGTAGTTCTTCATGAATACACCAATTTTCTATTGCAGTATGGGACATGTAAATAAAGAGTGAAAGTATTCCTAGTAAAAGGTAATTCTCTATTGCTAAGTGAGTGCAAATGAAAGGAAAGTGTAAGAGACATGAGTCAAAGTGCATATTGAAGATTCTTCAGGTGCAAAGGTCATTACTGATCAACGAAGCTGAGTATGCCAGATGTCTATTGAAGATTGCGATTAGGGTTTCTTCTTCCTTCACTATAACTTTCTGCTTCATTCTGAGGAGGTTGCTCATTCTTTGTTCTCATGGGAATACCATTTTATAATAGGGTCTCAAATTTATAGTGTCTATTTTAGGTTTCTGGATTAATTTCAGTCATGTTATGGAATATGTAATTTCAACACTGTTATGTTAGATAAATAAATGGAAAGATATTCTTGGTCAGTTTTCTCCATTGTAGACATTGCATAAGTTCTGATTATAAGAAATAAAGGGTTTATGTTGTTCATCTTCTTGTCTTTCCTTGAATGTTTGTTCACAGTTATTACTCTTATTCAAAGAATGAGTCAAATTCTATTAACTAGAATGAAGATTTATGTAATTGTATGCAAGGATTATTAAGTATTTCTGGTTAAGTCTCTGGTATTAATGATGTAAGGCATTACTGATATGCACATTTATGACATAATGAATGTTGTAATGCATTTTAATTTACATGGATTGGGTGACTCCACCCTAGAATATGGCACTGGTATTCTGAAATTGTTTTATGAGCAACTACAATTTTAAATCAAATTTACTTATCTATCTTGGTATCATTGTGTGTGGAATTTAATGATTTACATCTCTCATGTTTAAGTTAGGCATTATGATGAAGGTCAGCCAAACCCTTAGGGTAGTATGTCTAGGGTATGTGTAGGATCATGATAGGCCAAAAAGTGGCGATATGATGGGTATGTGCAGGGTATGTGGCTGACGACTTTTTTTTACCCAAAATTGATGAAATGAAAAGAGTTTTTAAAGGAGATTCTCAACTTTCCACGAATATAAATTATGCTTTACTTTGAATTTAATAAATAATTATTATTCATTTTCTATTTAAATTACGACTAAAGTCCCGATTGATAGGTTGATTGAAAAACATCTATAGCTTTCAAACGGTATCACATTTTTTGAATCCGAAACATGCGTCACATCCTATGCTTCACATACTATAAAATTAAAAATACAAAAAATGAGTTTCATGAAGTTTTGACCAAGTTAAGGTGGGACATACGAGTTTTTATATTTTTAAAATTTGTAATAAAAAAATAATAATTAATTATTTACTCAGAAAAAATTACAAAAATATGCATCACATTGGGACATGAGTCCTCTACTTATATCTAAAATATTATAAAAAAATATTATCATTTTATTTGGTTAGGTGGCCGACGGACATACCTTACTCTTATTTTTTCCCCGAAATTCAATTATACGATTGAACTTTCAAATTTTCACCAAATAGATTTAAAAAAAAAAAACCTGGTAGTTTAGAAACTAAATTCAATTTGCTACAGATTTTATTCTTACATATTTTTGAAATAATATAGATAACGTATTCAAATTTTTACGTCAAGTTGCCTAACTCAGATTTTTCTGAATTTTTTGCCACTTAAGGGCCTATTTTTTCCATGATGATCTTGCACATACCCTCCATTAAACATTTAAAGAAGAATCGTCTATTTATAGTGTGTTTGATACTTTGGCACACAAGTATCTACAAGCATATTGATGAGATCACTCTCCTAGGTTTAATAGAGCCTAAAGTGCAGGGGAGAAAGGGGTTTTTATTCAATCTCTCATTCGTTGGACAAATCTATCCTTGAATCTGACCATAAGGCTTGAAAACCCTTTAGGATTCAAGTGGATTGTAGATTTGGGGAACCAACAGGTTCCTTGAGATGATGGAATTTTTGGGGGTTATTTTCAAGCCCAACAAAAGTTTTTATCCCATATTCAACATAGACAAATTAAATATCCATTATGTAAAATAGATATCTACTACCCAAAAAATGGATATTTTAACATGCACACACACACAAACACATATAAACTAGTGTAAAAAATGAATGCATGCACTTCCAAGAAATAAATATCTATTATTTAGAAAAAATAAATAGCTATTATGTCAAACTAGCTTCATTGGGAATAGTTGTAATTCCCTTGATTTTCCTTAAATTTCTTATTTGTTGTGTTAGATTAGGCATATTTAATTAATAAATATATTTTTACTTGAGAATTATATTATTAAAAAAATATTATTTAATTTAACTAACTTTTATTTAGAATTTTTTTTTTTTAATATTTTTAAAATTATTTAAATTATTGGATGGACACATCAATAGGTAAGTACGATATAGACCTATTTTATTTATCTTAGAGTTAATTTACTCTATTGAAAAAAGTATTTTAATTTTTAAATCATAATTTATTAAATAACTATATAAATATTATGAGTAAATAAAACAAAATCTTATTTTTAGACAGCATGAATCAGAATTGGGTAGCCACCCCTATAAACTATAGTGTGCCTAGTAAAAAAATTTCACGTGACTGTGATGCTAGTGCGACATTCCCTTTGGTACCACAAGGACGATGGGGAGACTAAACCTCATGACCTCTTTCATGTAACATGATGCTTTAGCCAATCTAGCTAGGCCCACCACCCCAAACAAAATACTCTTCAATAAATAGTATAGTTATAAAATAAATCTTAATTAAATGAGATGATGTTGTCCTAAATATGTTGAAAGAGTTAAAATTCATAGCTCACCATCCACTTTCCACATAATCCAAAATTTATAATATGCAAAATGTGGGGAAAAAATTTAAAAGTATAGTCTAGCGGTTGGCCATTTCAAGTAGTAAAATTTATAAAAATATTTTAATTAATTTGACTAATTGAGGGAAATAACTAAAGTATGTAGTAGGGCCTATGGTGTAAGGATTTAAACATATTAAAAGAGATGTATTGCATCTAGTCTCTACCTTTCATTTAAGGTGATTATGGTTGGATTTGAAGGTGATGATATAATTATGGTTATCTAAGCATGTAATAGAAATCATGCATGTAATAATTAAGGTTAAATTTATCATGAATTTAGTAGGTATTATATGTAATGTCTATTGGGTTAGGTGGAGTTATTTTGAGGAGAAAGGTAAATACTTGATGATTATTTGATGAACAAAGAAAGAATTTATATGATAAAATACAATTATTTAATTACACCATAACTAAGAACATAACTTGTTGTAGTTTATATGTAGTTTATTAAAAATTATAATATAACCACTACACTAAAATACCCTACCCTTATTACATTTCTCTTGCAAATGTACCCCTAAAACCTCAAATTTGAGCTTGCCAAGAAAACCAATTGAAGATTTTCATTACACAAATAGAACATATAAAAAAATATGTTAATTACAAAAAACAAGTATAAATTCATGAGAAGATTTTCATTAGTAGAAAAAAGTCCAGAATTAGGTGGAACTCCATCAAGTTGCCTTGTAACCCTTAGAAGGGTGTAGCTCCCAAGATGAATTCTTGAGTTCCTGAATTACCACATCCCTGAACTCTCAAATAAAAAATCCCTTGAATTATTAGACTACAATTTATTGCTCCATAAAGTTTTCTCATGACCCTTGAAAGGGTATAATATTGCAGATCACAAACCCCAAACTATTTGAGCAATAATCCATATTGATTTCAACAAATCCCTTACCTATCTTCAAAAAAAAACTTCACAAAATATGAATTCTTTAATTCCATCAACATAGAAAAGGAATGATAAATAACATATACTTTTCATTAAAAACACCATATCTAAGTAAGAAGATGACATGAACTGATGAAATATCCCACATCATCTAGTCCCTCCAACCTCTAATTGTGAAGTCTCCAAGTACAAATCCATTCCTACTACCTTCAAAAATAGTAATCATCAACAAAAGCATTATCTGGTGGATCCTCATCCTCAACACAAGCTAAGTTAGCTATATTTGATTTACATTTTATTTTTCCTTTAAGATTATCACTAGGTCAATTTCTACAAGACCAAGCTATGTGACCCTTTTTCTTATAGTAATTGTTAGGGATCCAAATCTGCACCCTAATGCCAAGCTGTGAATGAACTTAGCAGGTTTAGATGTAACATGGGAAAAATTTTAGGTTGTGGGTTTCCTATTCGAAAGTAGACCTCCGGATTATGGGAAAGCTTCCCCTTTTGATGTCACCTAACTACTAATTTCTGAGATAAAGGGTAAGAATTGCATGGAAAATGAACCTAATACTGAAAATAACTAAGGTGATACACCAAAAAAACTAGGACTTGATAACAACCTATCACATTCAAATCAATATCATAAAACTTGATATACACAACTCACTTTCCAATGAAATTTAAATAAGTAATTTATAAGGAGGTCTATAAATAGGGCCTTTAGAAGGAAAATAGATGTTTCACAACTAACAACACTATTAAACAACACAGCTTATAACCTGTTAACATACATTTTCTGCTAAATAGATGCATAAACATGAGATTCAAAGTGCTTACTGTATTACAAGTCCATTTGAGTTACAATACTGCTCCATGAAAAATAGCTCCAAAACAAAGCTATCCTGCTACTGGAAAGAAAGAACTAACTCCAAAAATTCCCAAAATGAACATACTTAAGCAAAAATATCACACAACTCTCATGCCTACCCATCTAGAAGGTTCTGGTTAGATGAGGAACACAATCCAAAAAAGAACCTTCCAAAATTACTCCAAAAGGCCTCCAAAATGGTGAAAATTCAAGCCCACACTCAAGTCATGCTAAAAGTGAGACAAAAATCCCTCCAAAGTAGCACATGTTTCTCCAAAACAGTCAAATACTTCACCCCCACACTCTCCTCATGTTTGCAATTCAATCATTTGTCTCCCAACTTTGACTCATGCAATATGTGTGTTTTGAAAACACAAGACTCCAAAAAGGCATTAAAGATAATAACTTGATTAAGTGATTCATAACACATCACTTAATCAAGTTATTTTACATTTACAAAACACAATATAAGAGGCCCACCATCAATATGAATTACCTTACATTTGTAAATGAAAAATACCAAAGTGATTACAAAATCACTTAAATGATATTTTCATGTTTTGAAACAAATGCAAAAAAAACAATAATGAAATGCCAAAATGCTTTAAAAAACATTAAATAATGTCACAATTTCTCCAAGGCACTTGATCATCTCACCTTCTCTTATTTTGCATTGTAAGGCCACATGTGGTCAATATTCTAATTTGCAAAGGCAAAATAAAAGCTCAAGCTTGGCTTATATGGCCGATCTCCACACTTCTTGGAAGGTATACTCTAAGTCTTCAAGGCACATGATGTTCATGATCAAAAGGTCAAAGGAATGACCTGACTTGGAATACTCCATATATTATATTGCTTGAAGGACTTAGCAATGTTTTGAAATAAGGAAAAAGACTTAAGGCATAAAATTCCTAAGTCAATAAACACATCTTTCAGCCCCCACTATGCATTAATATGAACATTTTTTAAACATGGGATAAAAAATCCCATCAGCATCAAACGGGTCAAACCCTACTCATTAAAAGGTAAAAGAATGAGAAAAACACTATCATTTTCTCCATCGAGCACCTTGGAAGAGAAATGATGCTGCCAGAAGGTTTGAAGTTGACACTGGAAATGGTTCTATCTCACTGGTTTTTGGCCGATTCCTTGAGGAAAAATGCATGGAAACAAAGGTAAATGCATTTATTTGACATAAATCTACATCTTGTTACTTCTTTGGAGCTCCTCCATTGATCTTAGGCCGCGACCTACAACATTCTCTTATTGTTTTGTTGGTTCATTTATTCTTTGTGGTGACTCATACTTCTCACAGCCACCATGAAAAAGCTTTAAAAGAAGTTTTCTTTAGAAATATAAAGCTCAAATGTTGCAAAAATTAAGCAAAAGTTTCAGGTAAGCCACGAATCGACCACTCCATTCTGATTTTTAGCAAACAAAAGCAATTTCCTTGTGTCTCCATCTTAAAATAAAGCATAAAAATGCTTATTTCCTCTACATTTGAGAATGAAATGAAGACACACTATATTTTTTTTCTATTGTTTTCATGGAGAAAATGCTTCCCTTGGCTGCGGCCATGGATAGAAATAGGGTATCTTTATTTGTTGCTTTGCTTCACTTGAAAGATCCATACTATCTTTTTAGTGTTCCTCTGTATTAGAAAATTTGGTAAAAAGAACCAAGTGGGTTTTTTGTTATACCTTCATTTTCCTTCAATTTGTAGCAATGTTGTATTTCATTA
>VDFB02121469.1:0-14392 GCA_007258455.2 Sequoia sempervirens | reverse complement strand
TCGAAAGATGTTAATGAGCCGTGGAGGGGAGCCAATGCCACCAAATTCCTAAGCTATCCGCTCTCGAGAAGGAAAGGTGTTCATCACCAATCCGGGGTATAATAGGTGGGCTATACCAAGTATACAAACCCTAGGCCTTTGGTTTACTAGGATGTGCTTGTCTGTTATCACTTTAAACTTTCTTTGAGTCCAAAATTGAAACTGAAAACACTGTGTCTTACGATTGTCTTTGATTGTCAGAATTTGATCACGAAAAATGGAGTCAGTTTAAATTTCATGTCACTAAACATTCACAGAGAGTTGCAACTGTTCACCAGAAACAAGCATCTAATTTTTAGAGTCGCATCTGTTATTTTTGAGTCACAACTGTAAATTCTGAGTCGTATCTGTTAATTTTGAGTCGCATCTGTCAGTTTGGCTCGCTTCTGCTTTGGAAAAACCGCATGCGTTATATTCCAAGTCACATCTATCAATTTGAGTCGCATCTGGTATATTCTGAGTCGCATCTGTCAGTTTGAACCGCAACTGTTAATTTTGAGCCGCAACTGAAAATTAAACGACGCATCTGTCTGATTACCAGAAAACCAAAATTTACAGTCACTGTCCAGTCAACACGGTTATACCAGTTTCAGTGGTCTTCACACAAACAGTCTTTGAAACAGAAACCTGAAACGATTTGCTCAATTTTGCATCCTTTAGGTTCATTTAGTCATTACCATAGTTGTCTTCAGTTAGAGTTTACCTTCATCTTAGGGTACATATCACCTTGCATTAGACTTCTAGAAAGGTCACTTTTACAAACTTTAGGAGTAGTCCACCATCTATACTCTAGAAAGGTCATAGTGTCAACGAAATCTGTCATTGAACCTAGTCTTATCATCTTATACTTTGTCCTACAGAGAGTCATCCTAGCTCATCAGTCTAGTTAGGAAACTCAACTTGTCTTTGATCTTCGTCCTACATTGGTTCCTTGACTTAACTAAATTGACACCTTGGTTTGACTTTAGGCAGTTGGTCCCTTCATCTTGGGTTTATAGAGTTGATCACTTTAGGGTCTTGCTTAGACTTTTCATCTTTAGAGTCTAGATTAGTGTCATCCTAGAACATTCATTATTTGCATAAGAAAACCCCAAAAACATAGAATAGAGTCATACAGTTTCTAGATATAGTCTTGCATTTCCCGCATATTGAGCTTGTCTTACATGGTTGAAACTAGGTCTAAGAGAAGAGAGAGAGAAAACATGTCGAACCCAAATGAGTTCATCAATCCATTTTCTTCAAGACCTCATAAGACTTTATTAGATGAATTCACCACTAGAAACACTCAAGGACACATTGTAGTAGAGGACATAGAGGCTGCCGCACAGGACCCTGAGTTTGTCTCTTTTGTAGATGAGTACCTAGCAAATGATTGTCAACGGTTTTTAGGAAAATTGCTAGCTGAAGGTGCTACCTTACCTCTAGGATTTGACATTAGCACCTTACAAACTCAACCTACACAAGGGACAAATACCACGACTGTTAGTACTACTATACCTCAGGTCAACACAACTATGCCATCTAGCACGTCTACACAGAGTACAACAGTCCATATGTCCCCATTTGGTATACCTAGCATGACATCGGGATTTAATTTCACTACGGGGGCATCATCATCCACTCCCACTGGTCCTCTTATTGGGAGTAAAAGACCTAAAACATCAGCCCATACATCATATGTCGGTGTCACAAGTGCACAATCAACAACCACACCTACTGCTAGCATCATGGGTACCTTACCACAGTCGATGGCCATACCTAGTACTCAAATCACTAGTACTATACCAAGGATTACACAAACAGGAGGCATTCCCTCCTTCCAATATGGCAATCAAAATCCACTCTTCCAGGCTAGCAGTCAGGGTCCATTTACATCGATTCCGAGTTAGAACCCTTTTTCACAGATTGGTAGTCAGAATCCATCCACGCAGATTCCAAGTCAAAACCAATTTACGTCGATTCTGAATCAGAACCCTTTTTCACAGATTGGTAATCAGAATCCGTCCACACAGATTTCAACTCAAAACCAATTCACTTCGATTCCGAATCAGAATCCCTTTTCACAGAGTGGTGCTCGGAATCCATTTACACAGAACCCAGGTCAACACCGATTTATGCAGATACCAGACCAGAATACATTTACCAATATTCCGAATCCAAATCCACCTCAGATGTCAACGTTCAATCAAAACTCATCACGAGACTTTGGATTTTAGAATACATACATGGATCTGCATAATCCTCCTAGCACATCTTTGACCCAAGTTGACGTCCTGCAAACACAAATGCACGCATTACAAACGCAAATGGATAACATGTCGGTCTCAACTAAGAAATCATTTTCACCAAAGGACATATGCCCATTCCCTTTTGATAGATCATTGTACATGACACCTTTCCCTCACGGATATGTCATACCGAATCTTCCTAAGTACAATGGCAAACGCAATCCAGTAGAACATATCAGGGAATTTTCTACCATATGCATAGATGTCGCTTACGATCCCACGTATCTTATGAGGCTATTTCCACGAAGTCTTGTAGGAGTGGCACTAGAATGGTTTTCAGGTTTAGATTCTGGCATTAGATCTTGGGGCGAACTAGTCGAGAAATTTGTGGAGCAATTCTCCTTCCACATTGACCATGAGATAAATATAGCAACCTTGTGCCACACAACACAAGACGAAGGTGAAACATTCATTGCTTTCTTCCAACATTGGAGAACTATTGCAAGTAGGTGTCCTGTCGAGATACCCGAAAAACAAAAGGTTACAATGTTTCAAGAAAACCTTCATCCAAAACTCAGGAGTAACTTAAGGGTACATTGTTGCATATCTTTTTCAGAACTAGTGGAAAAAGGGCTGATAATAGAGAAGGATCTTATTGAAAAGGGTGAAATCAAAATGACAATATCAAATAGAAACCCAATCGTACAAAACACCCCCACTGACAGAAACAGATTCTGGTCTCACAACAAAAATGTCACCAATGATGGGGTGGTGGATGCTAAAACATTACAAGCAAGACCCCTCCTCACATTACAAGGACCTCATACTTTTGCCAACACGCTCAATGCTGTCAATCAACCTCCTAACACGGCCTTAAATACTCAACGTCCACAACCAAGGAGATTTCAAAAATGTGAGTTCACTCCCTTAGGGGAACCCATTGAGTCGGTGTTCAAACAACTGTTACAACACAACCTCATACAACTGCAGGAACCAAGACAATATGATCCAGGACAGTTTAAACCAACTTGGTGGGATGACAATGCCTTATGTGATTATCATAGGACTAAGGGACATAACCTACAAAACTGTCGACAACTGAAGAATATCATACAGGATCTTGTTGACAAGAGAATTATTGAGGTTAGTGGACAAAAACAAAAGACATCCAACACTGATCATCGGGTCTTTTCAGACCCATTACATGACCATGGGAAAGGAACTGTCCCCAGTTTGAGTACTAAGACCAATATGTCCGCCAATTATGCGAGTATCAAACATGATTATGATAGTGGAAAAATCATTCATTGCCTTCGCGCCGCTGATCAAAACATTAATACCATTACTATCAAAGCTAATCCTGAGTGTGCAGTCAATACTCGTCGTACTAAGTTTACTATCCCAGGCCCTCCATCATAGCAAACACCTCAACCTTCCAAGTTACAATATAACCTACTTGATCAGTTGGGGAAGACCCCAGCCCGAATCTCAATCTTGGAATTGTTGCGTATCTCTCCTGAGCATCGGTCTATCCTCAATAAGGCTTTACAGAACACCACGGTCCCTACTGACCTTGATGTCCAATTGTTTTGAAATGGTGGGCTACTTGACCAATAATCATCATGTGCCACATTTTTGAACAAGACTATGCCTGAGACAAAAGACAAATACAATGACCCTTTATCTAGAAGTCTCTTGATGACACTAAGTTAGGCAGTTTTTGGTAACTTGAGTAATGGAGAGCGAGGGGTTAAATCTATGCACTAAAACTAATTAAGGCGTGTGGGTATCTTAAACATCTGCGTATTCTACTGAGTATTTAATCCATTAAGAGCATGATGATGAAAGAGCGAAAAATCAAGGGGGTGGTAACACTTCTCGAGGTGGTCTACTTGTGTGGAGACAAAGTTCGGTCTTGGATCTCACCCTCCCTTATAGCAGCACACTTTAGGTAGACCGGATTCATGCCATGGTAGGTCCCTTCCACATAACTATCCGGTGTCTTAGAATTCCCTTACAATGCTGCTTTCTTTATAGATGATGCAAGTCAACACTTTCCATTATTGCACCAATCTAAAGGAGATCCTCAATGTCAAGTACCAGTCAACCAAGAGGCCTCACCGTCTAAATCATCTTCTTATGTTGACCTGTCCACACTCACTCGAACATCTGTTTCACCCCCACTTCCTACCACTCCTAGGGTCGAGATCCAAGACAAGGGTTGTGGAGAGTATTACATGAAGACTTCTTATTGTGTTAGCCATTTGGTTCCTCCTAAGTCATATGGTTTACCTATAGTAGGTAGGGGACAATCTATGATCACTATACATGTTTCCCCCACAACAACTTTCACTAAATGGGGTGAATTAAGCAAAGAGTTTGTGGATACAAAAGATGTCACTTCCTGGCTGTACAAGGAAGATAATCAAGAACCCCTTTTACTTGCTCATATTCCTACAAGTCTATATGGAAAGGGTTTCAAAATCATGCAAAGCAAAGGATATGACAGAAAAAGTGGTTTAGGTTTAAACCAAGATGGTAGAGTGGAGCCAATATTTGTTTCTCAATGGCCAAAAGGAGTAGGGCTAGGGTTTCAACCGATTCAGATTGGCGTTCCTAGTACTCCATCACCCTTACTTGAGGAAGTACGTGCTTCAGAAGATACCAAGACATCTCATGAACCTGTAGACCAACATCATTATGACTCCCCCGATTCTAACGATTATGAGTGGGATTCCCTATCCTCTACTTCCTCCATGGACCTTGACAAGTTATTTGGAGAACTCGACTTGATGTTAAGTTCTTCACCCAATCCTTTGAATTCTTGTCCACCAAAGAAAATGACAAAAGAGGAATGGTTTAAACATTACTATTGGGAATCACTTGATCCTACCTCTTGGCAACCTCAGTCACTTGTTTCCGATAGTCAAACCTTGGCATTAGGCCCACCTATTCATCCACCTAGACCCAAACCCAAGAGCAAAACAGACTTGGTACAAGACTTTTGTAATCACATGAATAATTCAATCTTTACCTTGACCCCATTAGACTTTGATAACTTCGACGATGACATGCCCTTAGTTTATCCCCAACTCATAGATTGGGATCAACAAGATACACCTGTCTTAGACACTTTTGAGAACGACGAAGCAATTGCTGAGTTCCTGGGATTACGTGAAGGCATACCTAACGGAGATCATAAAGCTTGTTTTACCATTGATTTGGACAATAAAGCATATTTTACGTCTGTTCCAACCTATCGATGCATAAAATGAAGAAAAAAGAATAAACAAGATAAAGGATGAGTCTCTAGGTGAAAACCCGAAATGCACCTCTGAACGTAGAAAAAAGTAGAAAGGATACTGAAGGGTGAAAACCTTTCTGAGGCACCTAAGGATGGAGGTTTGAACATTATCCCCATTGCACAGGAAAAGTCAACCATGCTCGTTGAAGAATCAGTAGAAGTCAACATAGGCACAAAAGAGAATCCTCGATTGATTTATTTGGCAGCGTCATTGACAACACAAGAGAAATCAGAGTTCCACGACTTCTTTGAACAGAGACAGATAAATTTTGCTTGGTCATATGCCGACATGCCTAGGTTAGATCCTGAACTTGTTCTACATCACTTGCCTTTACAACCAGGTGCCAAACCAGTAAAACAGAAGTTGAGAAAAATGCATCCCACAAATTGCTTTTATTAGTCAAAGCGAGAACTCAAGAAACTTGAAGCGTTGGTTTCATCGGACTAGTGACCTGCGGTGGATTTCCAATCTTGTACCGATTCACCAAGCAGTAGGGGGCATCCACATACCGCATTTACAGAGAGATATCGCAAAGCTTGTCCTAGGGATGACTTCCCTTTGCCTAACATAGACGTGGTAGTTGACATGATAGCAGGTTATGAGATGTTGTCCCTTACAGATGGATTTTCAGGATATAACCAGATCAGAATTGCAACTGAAGACCAACCTAAGACAACCTTCACTTGTCCTTGGGGAATGTATTGCTGGAATGTTATGCCCTTCGGACTCAAGAATGCAGGAGAAACCTATCAGCGTGCCATGACTACTATCTTTCATGATCTAGTACACACTTGTATGGAGGATTATGTCGATGACCTTATTATAAAATCAAGACATGGGTAGAACATTTACACAAATTTTAGTGAGGGTATTTGGAGAATTTGGAGAGGTATAATGTGAGACTCAACCCAAAGAAATGTGTGTTTGGAGTCAAGTCAGGAAAGCTGTTAGGTTATATCATTTCAAGACGAGGTATTGAAGTGGATCCGGTTAAGGTGAAAGCGATCATGGACATGCCACCACCCAACAATCTCAGTCAACTAAGGACATTACAGGGAAGGTTGCAATCTATCAAAAGATTTATAGTGCAGCTAGCAGACAAGACACACCCTTTTCAACATCTACTTAAGAAAGGAGTACCCTTTGCATGGACACCTAGGTGTGAAGAGGCTTTTCAACTGATTAAAGAATATTTACTTACACCACCTATTTTAATGCCACCTGTTGAAGGGAGACCATTGATTCTTTATATCACAGCAACCCATTCATCACTCGGAGCATTGGTTGCATAGAATGATGATGAAGGTCATGAAAGGGCAGTCTATTATATCAGCTAGACTTTGGTTGGTTATGAGCTCAATTATAGTAACATTGAATGTGCCTGTCTTGCAATAGTATTTGCTACCCAAAAACTGAGGCACTACATGTTAAACCATCAAACAATGTTGGTTGCTAAAATAGATCCTCTGAAATATCTTCTTAGCAAGGCAGCATTAACAGGGCGACTGGCCAAGTGGGTTATGATACTTAGTGAGTATGATATACAGTATGTAGAAAGAAAGGCTATTAAAGGACAGGTCATTGCTGATCAGTTAGCTAATGCACCCATATAGGCAGATCACCAATTAGTTGCAGACTTTCCTGATGAGTTCATATTCACATTTGACACAAAAATAACATGGAAACTGTACTTTGATGGTTCACATACAAATCATGGTTCAGGGGCTGGGATATTGTTTATCACACCACAAGGTGATTCCATCCCTAAGTCATTCAGGATTGCATTCCCATGCACTAACAACATGGCAGAGTATGAAGCTCTAGTGACAGGGTTACGCATGGCGGTCAAGTGGAAAATTAAGGTTTTACAGGTTTATGGTGATTCTCAACTAGTAATCAGGCAGGTAAATGATGATTATGAGACTAAGGATGAGAAGCTTACTCCATACAAGCGCATGGCAGATAGTTTTAAAGAGTACTTTGACAAAGTCGAATTTCATCAAATACCTCATGTTTTAAACAGGGCAGCAGACGCTATGGCTACAATTGCATCACTTCTTGACATTCCTAACAACGTGCCTAAGTTTGAGTTCCTGGTAGAACAGCTTTTGATCCCAGCCTATGATATCCCAAATTCTGAAATGGTGTGTGACATCGTTGGTCCCGATTCCCCATGGTACAAAGAAATCTATGATTACCTTCATGCTGAAGTCATACCCATTGGCCTATCCAATAACCAACGTAGAACATTCCTCCGCAAGTCAGCCAAATATACCATCGTCGGAGACACCCTATATAGACGCGCTTTAGACAATACCTTACTGAGATGTCTTGATTCTACTGAAGCATAAGCAACCTTGCGTGGGGTGCATGAGGGTATATGTGGTTCCCATTCTAGCAGTCCTACCTTAGCCAAAAAGATTATGAGACTGGGTTATTATTGGCCTACTATGGAAAAAGACTCATATGTCTTTGTAACAAAATGTCGCCAATGCCAAGTTCATGGAGATTTGATACATGCCCAGCCGGGGAGCTTAGATCCTATCCGCGTCACCGGCCTTGCCCAATAGGACTTGACCTCATAGGTAAGATCCGCCCACATCATCTAATGGTTTTAAGTTCATTATCAGCACGCCCGAGGTACTTTACGAAGTGGATTGAAGCCATTCCTATGACATACATTACCGGCACACAGATTTCTAGATTTATCCTAAACTATATCATTTGTCGGTATGGTGTCCCTCAGTCCATAATCACTGACAATGGCCGCCCATTTAAGAACCAAGAATTCCGCCACTTGTGTGATGAATTCCATATCCAACATCACTTTTCCACCCCATACTACCCACAAGGTAACGGCCAAGTAGAGGCATCTAACAAGACCATCATTAGAATCCTCAAGAAGACTGTCAATGATGTTGGTCATGACTGGCATTTACAGCTTAACCCTGCCTTATGGGCTTATCGTACAAGTATCCGTACTCCCACTGGTGCTACCCCATATTCACTTGTCTTTGGATCTGAAGCCATTTTACCTATTGAGGTCGAGATTCCTTCCTTAAGGGTATCCCTGAAAGGCCATATTGATGATGAAGAGTACCGAGTGTCGAGACTCCATGAGCTAGAATTTTTAGATGAGCGAAGACAGAAGGCACTAGACCATCTTCAAGCATACCAGAATTTCCTTCGTCGTAGCTATAATAGGAGGGTTTTGAACAGGAACTTTGACATTGGTGACCTGGTTTTAATGGAGAACCCAAAGAATCAAGCAGAAAGAGAAAAACCAAGAAAGTTTGAACCTAACTGGTTAGGACCTTATATTGTCACAGAAGCTTTTGGATCAGGATCGTACCAACTCTCTACTCCTGAAGGGGAACCATTGTCCTCACCAATCAATAGTATGCATCTGAAGAAGTTCTACGCATAGCTTCTAGGAGCCTTTGTCTTAATTAGCAAAAATACAAAAAAATCAAAAAAAAAAAAAAAAATCACAAAAAAATCGTTATCAAGGTGAAAACCTGGCAAACAGGCGTCTTGGTAACACCAAAAAAAATTAGATAATCTGGAAAATAGTAAAAACAAATTATTCGTCCAATAGTGAAAACCACTTCGATGGTACTTTGGATAGGTACCATGGTGAAAACCTGGCAAACAGGCGCCATGTGTACTCAACTCTGCTCCTTTGTCTACTATTATTCTAATCTACCTTGTATATAGTCCTTATCCCTGTACATAGTCCTTATCCCTATACATATTCCTTATCTTTTCTATTCATCGCTTGTATATATCATTCCTAATAAGTGGTAGTCTTTCCCATAACTTGGAACGATTGACATCGAGAGCATTTCATATCCCCCGTTTTACCCTATTCATTATCAATTGGTCTTATACTCGACTGGGGGAAAACACTTGACATGTGTCATATTGGTTCTTACATTGGTTGTGTTGAAGACGTAAAACCATGAACAATCCACAAACATCGCAAAATGACCTGAGAAAACACAAAAACATCGAAAAACTTCAAAAATCCAAAAAACAGAGTCGGAGTCAGTCGCACTTGTCAGTCTTTGTCATTTGTCGAACTACATTGCCTCTGCAACTGGACGTAGGCAAGGCCATCTATCGATGTGTCCCCGAGGCATTAGCTCAGTCTGTTAGGTTTGTCTGTATAAAGTCATGAGTCAATCCATATGTCTATATGACAAGGTCATTGGTTGTGTCGAACTACGAGGTCTCTGCGTGTATAATGTAGGCAAGGCCATCAATCGATGAGCCCCCGAGGCCGCACTAGGTCAGTCCATTAGGGTTCGTCACATTCATTTTCACACAAATCTTCTATTTGTAATCAGTCTTGTCAGTCGCAGTCAAGTCGAACTACGAGGTCTCTACGTGTACAACGTAGGCAAGGCCATCAATCGATGAGCCCCCGAGGCTGCACTAGGTCAGTCCTTTAGGGTTTATCGTCACATGCAGTTATTTATCCCCACGTCATATCAAGTCATGCATCAATTTGGTGAACAAGTCAGCAATATCTCTAAGTCAAATCAAACACTTTTCCAAACAAAACAATCAAAACAAATCAACCAATAGTCTGCTACAGGATGTGTCCTTCTTGGAAACAGACGTTATCAAAACAATCAACCTATGTCTTATACAGGATTAGTCCTTCCTGCATAATCGACAGGGTCAAACAATCAAACATAGCCTTACACAGGTTATCACATCAGTGGCATCTGACTCAACGTCTTATACGATACATGTCTTTCTGAAACCAGGCTTTGTCATGCCTTATACAGATAGTCATAACATCAAAACCAGACTCACAGTCTTATCTGGTATGTGTATCTCCTGCAAACAGGCTCTATCAATCAACAAATCAAACAAACAAATCATGTTTTGGGCAAATATTTTACTGGCTTTTTGACTCTATGGCTTATTTATCTTATCCTTTATCTTGAATTGATGACTGGGATTCATGTTACTACTTTCTCAAGGATGTCCCATGAAGGATTTAGAGAAGCAACGACGTATCAGAATTCTATTTTCTTTGACTGTTGTCTGTCGACTATCTTTTCAATTTGATTTTGAGTCATGTTACTAGTTTCCTCAAGGATGTCCCATGAAGGATTTAGAGGAGCAATGACGTATCATGACCCGTCTTTTACTTTGTTTGCTATCTGCGGTTTGTCCTGACAAAAAGACTGGGGCAACTTGTGTCCTTAGTATGAGTTAATGACAATCCTTGTCTGCGACTGTTTATTATTAGCAAGTGGATGACCTTGCACACCTTGATCTATGTCATATCATGGTGTTTTTCTCCATTTGTATTAGTCCCGCCCAATGATGATAAAGTGCAAAACCTTTTGTGATACGGAAAAATATCGAAGATTCCTAATACTAACATCTATCTTCTGTCTTTTCCTTCTTTGTCGATCTTTCTTTCCGCACTAACAGTTCTTCTTTCTTGCATTATGGTGAAGTCCTGTGACACACAACGGTGTGCATCATCCTGTATCAACATACATGTTAGAAACATTCATACATATAGGCATATTTTACATCTAAATCACCATGGCATAATAGACAATAATCATTACAACCAATGCATATTATAAGCATTTCATGTACAAATCAACTGTAAATATGTGCATCACATTACATTTGCATTAACACACATATCATCTGCATCATACATATAACATCACATTGCATCTCATAAATAATATAAATTGCAAACATCATGTATAAATCATACAATACATACAATCATCCATCACATAAGCATATCATATAAACATCACATGTATAAATAAAGACTGCATAATCAATAAATAGACAATGCATATCATAGGAATCACCGCCAAAATCATATATATATATCACTCAAATGTGTCACATCACAATGTCATAATGTATCACAAATACATGGAAGCCCGTAGGCTATCGGATCAAAATACACTGTCTCAAATGGATCTCAAACGGTATCTCTATTCTAAACTGCCACTGCCATCATGCTGGGAGTGTGTGGGAGACTGATGCTGGGAACCTGCTGATCTCTAAGCTGTGGGAGGTCTGTCATATGGCCCTGCTCTACGTGGCTGATCCACTCCCTCTGTGCTCACTGTCCGTGTGTGGGTCCTAGTCTGAGACCTACTACTCTGTGCCGCTGAAAAATTGGGAGCCCATCTCTCTAGGGGAACCTCTGCCTCATACAGATCTCGGTAGCATCTCTCCCTCTCTCTGGCTCTGACCAACTCTCTGGCAAATGCTGCTGATGGTCTTGTGCATAATGACCTGAGCTCTGTGAATCTCTGCTCAGTCTCCTACCGTCGGGCTACTGCCTGATCCCTCTCCATCAAGGCTCTGTCTCTCTCCACCCTATAGGCATCTCTCTCTGCCATCAACACTCTCATCTGCTCCTCCAAGGAGGCAACCTGGGCTCGTAACATATCAATTTCGGGCACCTCTACCTCTGTCTCATCCTGACGGACCCTGTCTCTCCCATCCTCCTCCTCGTCTATCTCCTCCAGGATCTGATCCCTGATCTCTCTCTCGTGATCATCATCCTCATCATCGTCCTCCCGGTAGGCACCTAGCAATCCAAGGGAATCAATCTCTGCCTCCTCTCCAACTGCCTCCTCGGCACCTACCTCTGCCTCTGCTGGGATATCAGGGATGTCTCGGATCACTGCCTCTGGCCACATCTGGCATGGCCACATCCTCCTCTCCTCCACATCTGGCAGGGCCACATCCTCCTCTCCTCCTCTCTCCTCTCGGATCAGTGACAAGGCTGGTCCTCATCCCCGTCAATCACGTCTCCCTCTCCTACCTCCACGTCGACCACCTCTGCCATCATCCCCTCCATCACGTCGGCCACCTTTGCCTCCTCGCCCTCTGCCTCGTCTACCTCTGGGACCTGTCCCACGTCGCTCTACCAGTGTTGGCTACCCTGGATCTATCATGGGAATAGGCTTGTGTACTGCCCACCACTGATCATAAGCTGGGGTCATCCTTGGATCTGTCGGACCATCCCTCCAACTCCATGGAAGTGCCTGTAAACCATCAATGTCTGCCTCCATAGTGGCGACGGGAATCTCTGGTCCCCATAGCAATACCTCTCGTGACGACCTAGAAAACTCTGCTCTCCCTTGAGGTACATCCTATACCTCTCCATACTGTCTTAGGACCCGGTCCGGCAACTGCCACTCTATAATATGCATGTGGGACACTGTTTGTCCCACCAAATACTGTCTATCTGTAGAATGGAAGGTGCTCATCCTCATCTGACCACACCTCACAGTCTAGGTACGGTCTCCATGTGAACTCCTACATCAAGTCTATAGCATGTCTAAAGTAACCAGTGTCCCCAATATGGTGCTGAGTGGTGGCCCCCACATAACGGAAAGCATATGGCACCCCATGAGGTACATCAACTGTAACCAGTGGTCTAAATATAGCGATATGCTCCCACACCCATACCATTAGGAGCGTGGTACCGCAGCTCATAGACTGTGCCTCTCTATAGGCAATGTCATGCAAGTGGAAGTATAACATCCCTAGCACACACAAACCCCAAGCATATACGACTCGGCACTCAAGCATGCCCACTAACATCTCTCCCCATCCTATAAGGAATCCATGACCACGGCGGTCAGGCAGTACTATACTGCCTATCAAGGTCGCTACTAGACAGTCTAATTGTCTATACCTCTGAGCCAATATCCGCCATCTAATCTCATAGTCATCCACCCCTAGCTGTCTAACGTCAGTGTGGGGGTAATATCTACACATCTCTGCTATCCCCCTCTACGTATCATACACTACTCGTGTCCCTCTAATAGGAAGTCTCAAAATCCTATAAACATCCTCTAAGGTCACTATAACCTCTCCAGTCAGAAGATGGAACGATGATGTCTCCGAGTGCCACCGCTCACATAGTGCTGTCAGCAATCACCGATTTTCCCTAATTTGGGGCATATCGGTCACGTGCAACAAACCCAAATGCCATAGAGTCCGTCGCTCGGCCAGCTGTAGGCTGTCTCTGAATCGAAACGTCGTGGGTCTCGACTCATGTGTATAGATAGGGTCAAGTACAACCTGCACCAACATCATACATGCCTCATGTTAGCCTGGATCATCTATTCTAATGCAACCTGACTGTTTTAACATAAAATGCAAATGCGTCATTCTTTTACACATGCGTCGTTTTTCCACAAATGCAGTTCAAAAATTACATGTGCGTCATTATTAATCAAATGCGGTTAATAATAATCACATGCGTCATAAAACTATCATTTGCGTTGCATAATCTCAAATGCGTTTCTAAATAAGCAAATGCGGCTATAGCTATTCATATGCGTTTCAGGAAATCACATGCGTATCAAAATAAACAAATGCGTCTATTAATATGCACATGCGTTGCAAAATTTCAAATGCGTAACAAAATAAACACATGCGTTTATTCACTAAAGCCTAAGCTAACCGACTGGCGTTAAAATTCAAATGCGGCTTTTCGCAGTCACATGCGTCGTTCGCGCATACACATGTGGTGCAAAAGAAAACGTGACGCATAACTTAAAATGCAATAAATGTCTTAAAATACGCGCAAATCAAAAAATTTCAAAACGTAAGTTTTAGGTCCATACCGGGGGGTCCGCACCGGCTGGTCTCTGGAATGTCTGGATCCTGTATGCACGATGATGGGTGGCTAGAACTGGAGACATCCTCACTAAAAGTCAGAGCAAATTTTGAAATCTCTAAGCTAGGTGGGTGCAAATGAATAGTTTTTCACCCCAATTCCAATATATACCTAGGGCTTAG
>VDFB02121468.1:0-33493 GCA_007258455.2 Sequoia sempervirens | reverse complement strand
ACCAAATCAAACAATAATAGTATCATCATAGAATCAACGTATCAAGTTAAAGCATAGAAATTAATAAGTCTAAACAGTATGAGGGCTATTACACAAAATATTCCAACCTCGTCAGAATATTCAAAAACACTATCACAACCACCTAAAACTATGAATACTATGCAACTAGCCACACTGCCATAGACATACAAGTCACTAACCAACCTTGCAAAACAATTGAATTACAAAAACTCTAGAGAAAGGTAGATACAAAAAATATGAGTACATTCCCAAATTCACAAGACAAGAAACCTCAACGTAGATAAATGTGGAGCAATTCCATTTCTCCTAGACAAGCTTCTTCTAGGAAACACATCTTCCACTGCCGCATGATCCAAAACCTAAAGCTTTATATATAACACGTCTAAACACCTCTAATCATCTCATCCAAACTACACAAGCACATTTTCAACCATGAAAAAATGTGTAGCACAATGCAGAACACAACTCTACCACCTTATTCACTCTTTATTCAAATTTTCTCAAAAGCACTTGGAAACCAAGTGAACTAGCTGCATTAGTAACATCACAAACACATTCTCATCACAACCACTCTAGAGATTACAAAAATCTCCCCATCTATAACACCTTCTCAACACCACACTAGAGTTTGACATAGGTTGACATCAATGACAACACTAATGACAACATTGTGCAACAATCTCCAACAAAGGATGTCAAACCCTAAATTTCTTACCAAATCAACCCTTTGATTTCATTATGTAGAAGGTAAATTAAATTCTAAGCTCTGAGTAGTATGTATGTTGAACTCTAATATTAGAATTTCACTTGTATTAAGAAGCATGTAAATCCTAAAATAGTTGTTAGTTATAGGTACCAATTAATGGTAAAATCCTCCTAAATATAAGATAAACATAGTTAATGATATTTTATGTTGGTTCTTATTTTAAATTTGTGTGGTGATGTGTTTCTTTTTAATTTCTTTTTGTCATATAAAGTTGGTTGTGATAAACTCAAATTTTTATTATTTTCAAATTTTCAAATTTTTAAAATTTTAAAATTTTAGTTTATATTTTGTGGTTGACATAATTTTTTTCATTTAAAATAAAAAAATGTTTATAACTTGAACTTTATAACAATAACTTTTCAGCATCTTTCAACTTTTGGTATAACATATTCAAGTATGTATAGTTAGTTGCACATTCTCTCAAAGTCATAGACATTTAATTTTCCTATTTTTTTAAGAGAAAAAAAAAAAAAACTAAACAATTACAACATTTATCTTATACAAATGGACAATCAATGATCAAAAAGGAAAAAAACATAAGATTTAACCTCATTCTCAAGAACTTAGTTTTTTATTACTAAAATTATATATGTAGTAAAATGGTTAAACATATTTTTTCATTTGACAATTTTAAAAGAGGAGCTATAAAAAGAGAAAAAGACACTCTTGTGTACTTTGATAAATGCAAAATGGATATTGGTCTTAATTTCACATTGAAGAGAAGAAAAAAATTAGCCATAACATAAATGTTTCGAAAGAAAAAATTGAACTTCAACAAAGTTATATAACGAATTGTATAATATTAAGATACATTTAAGATTTACCTTTACTTTGCTATCAACATACCTCTTGGACCTCCTAATGGTGCAAGTGATAGTTATTTAATATCTTCTGAGGAAAACAAATATTTGAAAGCCAATCATTATGGACTAACATTGTCATTGAATTTAAAATGTAAGTCTACATCTAATGCCTGCTTTTACAAGACCACTCAAGGTTGTGAGAGGATGGAAAAAGTTCCTTCAAAATAAAGCCAATTGTGTTTGCTTACAAAATTATTATGTCATCATGACTTTATACTATATTTTGTATTGTTTGAATTTTGGCATTTGTGGGATAAATCTAATAGATTTGGTCTAGATTAATTGTGTTTGCTTACAAAATTATTATGTCATCATGACTTTATACTTTATTTTGTATTGTTTGAATATTGGCATTTGTGGGATAAATCTAATAGATTTGGTCTAGATTGGATGGATGATGATAAAGAACCTTGAGATTTATTAATAGAAAATACAATTTATTTTATTTTTTATTTTTTATTATAGAAATTAATTTTTGATAGAAATTATTTGGTTAATAGTGAGTATGCATTTTTTATTATATTTGGTATGTGGCTTTATTTTTGGGAACAGAGCAATTTGATATTGAAAAGAATTAAACTTAATATTTTAAAATTTATTTCTCATGAATGTGTCTATGTTGTGTTAGAAAATAATTTTATTTTAATTTATATTAAAAAGTGAAAATTTAGATAAGTTGAAGCCTTAAATATATTAAAAATATATAACTTGATTAAATTTTTAAAGTTGTTTAAGTTATAGAATTTATGGGAGGTGGTGGCAAGTCATGATGAGAGGATCCATCCAAGAAGTCTTAACTATTAAGAATTGGTTATGCAAATTAATTATGAATTGAATTTTTACCGTTTTAATAGGTTTCATTTTATTTATTTATTTTTCAATTCTAATAAATTGAAAAATTAGATTTACTTTTTTATTTAATTATTTATTAACTTAATAAGTTTATTATTTATTATTATTTTTTAAAATTATTATTTTTATTAATATTGGATTTTAATATATTTTGAATTTGCATTTAGTTTTATTCCATTTTAGTTTTTAATTTAGATTTAAATGAAATTTATTTTAATTATTTACATTTTTTATGAAATTAAAAATAATAATTAAAAGTTATTAGAATTGATTTAATTTATAACTATTTATCTTACTAAAATTTTAATTATTGTAGAATAATTATATTTTGAATTTTTATTTTAATTTATATAATATTAAAATAAATTTCAAACTTAAAATCTAAATTAAAAGTCATATAAAGAGATAAATAAACTAACTTTTGATTAATCATTTCATGCCAACAATCTAAGGATAGCACGTCTCCCTAGGGAGTTATGCTCAGGATAGCATGTCATTTTTGTAAGGATATGATAATTCACCTTTAAGACCTATTTAGTGTACCCAATGCACACTTAAGGAGGAAAATAGATAGTGAGAGAAAAGAGAGGAAGCGAGAAGAGAGAGGGAGATAAAGATAAGATATAGAGAGGAAAAGGGAGAAAAAAGAGAAAGAAAGGAAGAGAGTGAGAGGTAGAGAAGGGATATGTATAGAGAGAGAGAGAGATGGGAATAGAAAGATAAAGAGAGCTCTTTATATATTTTTATCCCTCTTTATTTATAGGTTTCTCTATCTCCATCTCTCCCTATTGCAAATATAATGTGAGTTTATGGGAACAGAAAGATAAAGAGCTCTCTCTCTCCCTATCTCTCTCTCTCTCACACACACATAGACACAATTAAATATAAGGTGAGTTTGTTGGTAATGAAATTTGATTATTTTCCTTCAATCTCTCTAAATGGATACATAGTTAATTTGAAGCGTTCACTTCTCCATTAAGACCATTTTTAAACAAATAATGTCATTTGCTAAATAACCTACCAATTTCACCTCATGTATTATACATTTTTTTTTTAAACCAAAATTTTACCTAATTGACCTTCCACACCTCTTTAGCATACCCATTGCACACCGAATGTAGCTAATATCCCGATAAAACAAACCTATGTACATACAAAAATGCATAAGACCATACATAAAAACATACATAGAAACATACATAACATGATGAGACAAGGTAGTGCGAGGCCTACCAGACAAGGGATAAAAGTGACAAAACTAATAGATGGGAGAAAATGTTATGGAAATGGAAGCGAGGAGTTAATGGCATCGTCGGGTTAGTTTTCCTACCTCCTAGCAATCGATCAAACTAGGCCCCTTGGCTTGTGTGAGAAACTATCATTTTCAAATCTTTTTTCTAGCATGGGAATTGGAGGTGGACTGGCATGTATGCTTTTAGTTTTGAGAAAGAAGGTGGAAAATGCTCTGCATTTTCAGTCTGCAAGTTGAAAGTTGAAGGTTGGAGTGCATGTGGAGGAGTTGGAGGAGAAAACTAACCAAATCGAGTTGAGGGGTACTAACCAATTGGGTTGCAGAGGGTTTTAGAACATTGTGGGTTGCTTGTTTCTTAACACATAGGGTTTCCCAACATGAAATTTTTACAAAACACTATGAATTTCTTGAAAATCTTTTGTAATTTAGATCTTGTGAATGTATTGAAAGGCCTCTTCAAAATTTATAAGGACTTTTAATTTGAGTAAAAACTGCATTTAAATTTTGAATGATTGAAAAAAATTCCACAAAATAATTGTAATTTCAAGAACACAATGTGGGTTTTCAGTTATTTGAATCTACATGTTTAAATGTAAAGGGTTGTCTCACGGTGGGTTGCTTGCTTCTTAACACCTAGGGTTTTTCAACGTGGAATTTTACAAAACTGAATGAATGTCGTGAAAATATTTTGTAATTTAGACAGTACGAATGTATTGAAAGGCCCCTTCAAAATTTATAAGGACTCTTAATTTGAGTAAAAATTGCATTTAAATTTTGCATCACTAAAAAAAAAGTGCACAAAGTAATTGTAATTTGGAAAACACAATGTGGGTTTTTAATTATTTGACTCCGCATGTTTAAATGTAAAGGGTTGTCTCATGGTGGGTTGTGTGCTTCTTAACACCTAGGGTTTTGCAACATGGAATTTTACAAGAATGAATGTCTTGGAAAGCTTTTGTAATTTAGACAGTACGAATGTATTGAAAGGCCCCTTCAAAATTTGTAAGGCCTCTTAATTTTAGTAAAGATTGCATTTAAATTTTGCACGATTGAAAAAAAAAGTGCACATAATAATTGTATTTTGGAAAACAATGTGGATTTTTAGTTATTGGAATTTGCATGTTTAATTGTAAAGGGTTGTCTAATGGTAGGTTGCTTGCTTCTTAACACCTAGGGTTTTGCAACATGGAATTTTACAAAATAGTATGAATGTCTTGAAAACCTTTTGTTGTTTAGATAGAACAAATGTAGTTTTCTTCTTAACACCTAGTATTTTGCAACATGGAATTTTATAAAATAGTATGAATGTCTCGAAAACCTTTTTTTGTTTAGACAAAACAAATGTAGTTTGCTTCTTAACACCTAGGATTTTGTAACATGCAATTTTACAAAATAGTATGAATGTCATGAAAACCTTTTAATGTTTAGATAGCACGAATGTAGTTTGCTTGTTAACACCTAGGGTTTTGCAACATGCAATTTTATAAAAGAGTATGAATGTCTTGAAAACCTTTTGTTGTTTAGAAAGAATGAATGTAGTTTGCTTCTTAACAAATAGGTTTTTACAACATGGAATTTTACAAAATAGTATGAATGTTTTGAAAACCTTTTGTTGTTTAGATAGCACAAATGTAGTTTACTTCTTAACACCTAGGGTTTTGCAACATGGAATTTTACAAAACAATATGAATGTCTTGAAAACCTTTTGTTGTTTAGACGGCATGAATGTAGTTTGCTTCTTAACACCTAGGGTTTTGCAACATGGAATTTTACAAAATAATATGAATTTCTTGAAAACCTTTTGTTGTTTAGATAGCACGAATGTAGTGAAAGGCCCCTTTAAAATTTATAACCATTCTTAATTAGAGTAAAAATTGCATTTAAATTTCCTCATATGATTGAAAAAAAATGCATAAAATAATTACAAATTGGAAAAAACAATGTGGGTTGTTAGTCATATGATTGTGGTTTTCAAGGCATCTTTATCTTTTATAAGTTGTGCAACCACACCTTTGACTTTTGATCTATCAAAATTCTTTACATGATCATTATAGGTAAATTGAACATTTCCTAATTTAGCCTCGAGGTGCTTGATATGAGCCTTCAACTTCTAAACTACCTCATATTCTTGCAAATAATCATTTTGTAATGTTTCCATGTGTCCTTCATAAGCAACACCTTCCATTGTTGTGTTTATTTTTTCAACTTCATGTCTTTTAGATTGCAGCTATCTATCAACAACATTAATTAAACTCCTTTTATTTTGATGATAAAATCTTATTTTAATCTTTTAATTCCTTTTCTAAATGGTTAATTGTAGTGTTTATGTTGTTTTACTTCAATTCCAGCACTTCCAACTATTTCTTTTGCATATGCAAGTTGACCAGCCACATATTTTTCCTCATCCCCACTATTGTTACCTATTATCACCCCCTGGTATTCCTTTTCATAGATTCTATCTTCTTTTTCATATCTTTTGCTTTAAGATTTGGAGTATCTACTCTCTCATCAGCTCTTAGGACAACACCATCCATTTCTTGGAAAGAGTTTTTAATGTCTTCAATACTTTTATCTAGCTTTGTAACCACTCTTTGCTCAACTTTGAGAGTATCTTTTTTATTAGAGAATGCATATGGTTTTTTGTTTGATAAGTTATTTACAAAACTTTTCAACCTTTTCACTTAGGACTTCCATGTCTCTATCCAACTGATTCTCTTTTTCTGTACTAAGATCTGATTTTTCCTTTATCTTCTATTTTAAATTGTATTTATTCCATGGAATTCTTAAGTTCAAGAATCTTTGACTTCATTTTTTCAACTCCACTTATAGCATCATCTCTCACTTTCTTTTCTTGCACAAATTTGTATGCAATAAAAAAGTTCTTGACTTTATCCACTTCTTTATTGGAATTTTCCCATTGCACATACTACATAATGCTCCTTCATCAAGTTGTCAAGTGCAAGAACAATCTCTTCAATTGATACATTATCTATCTTATTCACTTTGTTTTGCTTCTTTCAAAGTGTTTTTAGAGAAGATTCCTTTTTCATTACATACTTTCTACTACCTGTTGCTCAAGTTCTACATTGCCATTTTCCCATTGCAGATACTGCACATGTACCTTCCTCAACTTCTCAATAGCATGAAGTCTCTTCAGTCAATACACTATCTTTCTCATTCACTTTCTATGCTTCTTTTCAAGTATTTCTACTGCAGATTCCTTTTCCATTTCATACATTCTAGTACCTACTACCTCCAATTTTGTATTGTCATTTTCCCATTGCACATACTTCACATGCTCCTTCCTCAACTTCTCAAGATCAAGAAGAATCTTTTCATTCAATACATTATTTATCTCATACACTTTGGTCTGCTTCTTTTCAAGTTTTTTAACAATTGTTTCCTTATTTATTCCATACATTCTAGTACTTGTTTCCTCTAGAAGCATTGAGAAGATCTCAGGTTCGTTAACACCCAATTTTTTCCATCCTTGAATTATAAATAGACAAAATGATTGTAATGAAAACCTTACAATACGAATGTAAGAAAAGGAACCTTCAAAATTTACCAAAATTGTTACACTTGCAATATGAATTATGTTTGGATTTCCTCATATCATTAAAATATAGGTGGGTAGGAAAAAATAGTGGGTTGTGAGTTAGTTTGTTTTTCTTTTACAAAGCTGAAGGGTGGAGAATTTGGGGAGGAGTTTCAACTAGGGGATACCTAAAATTAACCATATTTAGTTGAGGGGCGACTAACCAATTGGGTTCTTATATATACAAGGTTTTATGTGGGTTATAGGTTTCTTAATGCCCTATGTTTTCCAACCTCAGAGTATACTGACAATATGATTATAATGATAGTTTTTTTGTTTATACAATATGAATGTAATGAAAGGAACCCCTTCAAAATATATAACAAGTCTTAGACAGACTAAAAACTGTGTTTCAACTTCCTCAAATCAATAAACTATAGGCAAGTTGGAAAACACTGTGGGTTGTGATTTACATGATTCTACTTGTTCTAAGCTTAAGGGTGGAGAGTTCAAGGAGAATTTATAGTTGCGGGATACATAAAACTAACCATATTTAGTGAAGGGGTGACCAACCAATTGGGTTCTTATAAATAGAGGGTTTTACAACACTAAGTTTGTTGCAAGTTTCTTAATGCCCTATGTTTTCCAACCTCCAATTATATAGACAATATGATTGTAATGAAAACATTTCATTGTTTAGAAAATACGAATATAATCAAAGGAACCCCTTAAAATTATATAACTAGTCTTAGATAGACTAAAAAATTTGTTTCAACTTCCTCAAATCAATAAACTATAGGCAAGTTGGAAAACACTATGGGTTGTAATTTATATAATTCTGCTTGTTCTAAGATCAAGGGTGGAAAGTTCAGGGAGGATTTGCAACTGGGGTATACATATAACTAGCTAGATTTAGCTAAGGGGTGACCAAACAATTGGGTTCTTATATATAGAGGGTTTTACAACACTATATTTGTTGCAGGTTTCTTAACACCTTATGCTTTCCAACCTCTGATTATATAGACAATATGATTGTAATGAAAACCCTTCGTTGTTTAGACGATACGAATGTAATGAAAGGAATCCCTTCAAAATATATAACTAGTCTTAGATAGACTATAAATTATGTTTCAACTTCCTCAAATCAATAGACTATAGGCAGGTTGGAAAACACTGTGGATTGTGATTTATATAATTCTTCTTGTTCTAAGATCAAGAGTGGAGAGTTCAGGGAGGAGTTGTAGCTAGGGGATACATAAAACTAACCAGATTTAGCTGAGGGGTGACCAACCAATTGGGTTCTTATATATAGAGGGTTTTACAACACTATGTGGGTTGCAGGTTTCTTAACGCCCTGTGTTTTCCAACCTCTAATTATATAGACAATATAATTGTAATGAAAACCTTTTTTTGTTTACACAATATGAATGTAATGAAAGGAACCCCTTCAAAATATATAACAAGTCTGAGATAGACTAAAAATTGTGTTTCAACTTCCTCAATTCAATAAACTATATGCATATTGGAAAATACCGTGGGTTGTGTTTTATATAACTTTTCTTGTTCTAAGGTCAAGGGTGGAGAGTTCAAGGTGGTGAGTTAGTTTTATATTCATAAATGTTTGACTTCACTAGTTGAAATCCACTTATAGCATCATCTTTCACTTTATTTTCTCACACAAATTCATATGCAATACAAAATATTTCTAATTTATCCACTTCTACATTGCCATTTTCCCATTGCACATACTGCACACGCTCCTTCCTCAACTTCTCAAGAGTGAGAAGAATCTCTTTAATTAAAATAATATCTATCTCATTAAGTTTGATCTCCTTCTTTTCAAGTGTTTTTAGAGAATATTCCTTTTGGATTTCATAAATTATAGAACCTATTGCCTCCAGTTTTGCATTGTCTCTTCGGCTTTGCACATACTACACACGCTTCTTTGTCAATTTATCAAGAGTAGGAAGAATATCTTAAGTCAACACAATATTTATCTCATTCACTATGGTTTTCAATGCAAGTGAGCTTCATAATTTATTGCAAGTGTGGTTTATAGTTAAAATTGCTTTTCAAATTCTTCATATGTTTCACAAATAAATGCGTAAAAAAATAATGTGTTTTAGCCTATGTTCATGCACTCTTGTACTAATTCATTATTTTATCAGCAGATGCAAAGAACATGTTTTTTTCTTTTGAAATTTCTAGCAGCCACAGAAATAATTACATATTATTATTCACGTTACACTTATAGGCTACATAAAAAGTTGCAGGTTGGACTTCTCATCATGTTGTTCAACCTACACTTTTTTAGTTCATGAATTGTCATATATGCTTTTGTTGGTCATGTTAAGTCACCCCAAATGGAAGGCTCAATATCACAACATTCCTATTGAAGTAAAAGAGGTTTGTACACCCTATATACTATGACGTCTTAGTTTTTTTTTCATGCAGGGTTGCAATTTTACTTGCAGTCTTTATGTTCGCTTGGAGGTTCAACTAGACACTATTTTTTCTAGCCTACATTGGGTTACATCATGGTTGATAGAAAATTTTACACCTTTATGCCTTTCCTGGTTCACTCCATTACTAATTCATTATTTTTTCAATAGATGCAAAAAACATGTTATTCTTTTGGCATTGATGGCAGCAATGGATGCACATTTTTTTATATACAAGGTTATCATAAAAGGTTTTGGTTGTCCTCTAACCTTTCATCTCCATTAAAACATACGCACACACCACAACCAATGTATCTTCCTGAAATAATACATCTATTGTTGCAACTATAGAAGTAATTACATACTATTATGCACATTACACTCGTACACCACATACAAAGTTGTAGGTTGAACCACTCATTGTATTGTTCAACCTATATTTTTTTATTTCATGAATTGCAAGATGTGCTTTTTTTGCTCCTGTTGACTCACCCAAAATGGAAGGTTCAATATATCACAACATGAATTCTCAAGTATAAGAGGTTTGTACACCCCATATACTCTGAACTCTTAGTTATATTTTCATGCAGGGTTGTGAATTTACTTCTGTTCTTTATGTCCACTTGGAGGCTCAACTACATAATATTTTTTCCAGCCTACATTGGCTTACATCATGGTTGATAGGAAATTTTACACCTTTCTACCTTTCCTCATTCTGTCTATTACTGATTCATTATTTTTTCAACAAATGCAACAAATGTGTTATCATTTTGGTGTTGTTGGCAGCAATGGATGCACATTTTTTTGTCATAAAAGGTTTTGGTTTCCCTCTAACCTTTCATCTCCATTAACACATACACATGCACCACAACCAATGTATCTTTCCAAAATAATACATTTCCTATTGCAACTGTAGAAGTAATTACATACTGTTATGCACGTTACACTTGTACACCACATACAAAGTTGCAAGTTGAACCACTCATCGTGTGGTTCAACCTACACTTGTTTACTTCATGAATTTCTAGATGTGCTTTTCCTTCTCATGTTAAGTCACCCCAATTGGAAGGTTGAATATCACAACATACCTCATTAGGTAAAAGAGGTTTGTACACCCCATATACTCTTAAATTTTAGTTTTATTTACATGTGAGGTTGTGATTTTACTTGCAGTCTTTATGTCCATTTGGAGGTTCAACTAGACACTATGTTTTCCAACTTGCATTGGCTCACATCATGGTTAATAGAAAATTTTACACCTTTATTCATTTCCTGATTCACTTCATTACTGAATCATTTTTTTTTCAATAGATGCAACAAACGTGTTATTCTTTTCACATTGTTGGAAACAATGGATGCACATTTTTTTACATACAAGGTTGTCATAAAAGGTTTTGGTTGCCCTCTAACATTTCATCTCCACTAACACATTCACATGCACCACAATCAACAATGTATCTTCCTAAAATAATACATTTATTGTTGCAACTATAGAAGTAATTGCATACTGTTATGCATGTTACACTCGTACACCACATACAAAGTTGTAGGTTGAACCACTCATCGTGTTGTTCAACCTGCACTTTTTTATTTCATGAATTGCCAAATGTACTTTTGTTGCTTGTGTTAACTCGCCCCAAATGGAAGGATCGATATTGCAACATGCCTCCTCAAGTAAAAGAAGTTTGTACACCCCATATACTTTGAACTCTTAGTTATATTTTCATGTGGGGTTGTGAATTTACTTGAGGTCTTTATGTCCACTTGCAGGTTCAACTACACACTATGTTTTCCAACCTACATTGGTGTACATCATAGTTGATAGTAAATTTTACACCTTTCTTCCTTTCCTCATTCTATCCATTACTGATTCATTATTTTGTCAACAAATGCAAAAAATGTGTTATCCTTTTGGCATTACTGGCAACAATGGATGCACATTTTTTTACATACAAGGTTGTCATAAAAGGTTTTGGTTTCCCTCTAGCCTTTCATCTCCATTAACACATACGCATGCACCACAACCAATGTATCTTCCCAAAATAATATGTTTTTTGTTGCAACTGTAGAAGTAATTGCATATTGTTATACATGGTACACTGATACGCTACATACAAATTTGTAGGTTGAACCACTCATAATGTTGTTTCTCAAACATAATTTTACTTCAAAATGATGGTTGGTTTTCACAACATTCATCTTCAAGTAAAAAAGGTTTGTGTTCCACACCTAAAATGGGCTCATCCTTGAATTTCTATGTACACTTATGATTGTGTCATCATTGTCTATGTCCACTTGTACGTTGAGCAACACACTATGATTGAAAACCTACATTTGTTTCATATTTTATGTGTAGCTTGATTCAATATATCACATTTTATTTTTCTCAGTAGAATTTCACATTGTTGGTAGCAATGTAAGCACATTTTATTTACATTCAATGAATAATTTCTTTTTTTTGTTGGACACAATCCACTCTAGTTTTAAATGTTTGTCAAATTCCTACCTTACCTAGAATGGGGAGAGGATTGAAATGGAAGAAGGAAGATGAATTGAAGGTGCAAGATGTACAAGATGGAGGCTCTCCTTTTTCCTCTTGCGATTTGCAATTGACTCCTATTGCCATAAAAAATGATGGGGTCATTGACCTTGTCACAACAATTCCTCATAGCAAACTCAATGATTTCATTTGCAGTGAAGGGTTGGTTGAAGGTTTTGAAGCTTCATTTGTGTGCACCAAAAAAAGAGAGAAGACCATTATGGATCCCATCAATGACAAAAATTATAGAAAAACAATTATGTGGCACAGATTTGTACCTTTCAACATTCATGTGTATGGTCTAATTATGTTTTACTCTCTCTTGCTTGAAGATGATGAGATGATGCTTTCTTTATAGCTACTAGTGTGGTTACGATTCTAAAGACTACAAGAACCAACCTCCACCACTGAAAATACAAGAAGCATTTGTTAAAAAGTGAGGTTGTCAATGCCACTTCATTGCAAAGGTTATGTATGGTAGAACCGATGTTATCTATCTGCTCTTCCAACAAATGCTTCACGTTGATGTCAATGGTGAATTTTTCCATGGAATTGATGACACAAGCGAAGACTTGTGTGTCAGTTTCACCTCTAATCTATCCACAGAATACAAAAGCTATATTGAAATCCTTTTGCTCATAAACGTTAGTGTCGATGCAATAATGGACATACACCTCATTGATCCTATTTTTTTATGGCATGATGATTAAGAGAGATGAATTCCTTATAAGAAAGGATGTAATGAATGCTTGGTGAAAGGTGTGTTATATTCATACACAAAAACATAGATACAATTAGACAATTATCATAATGTGGAATGCACAGGATGTTGACAACTTTTTCTACTTTCAACGGCCCCATGGAAATGATACACCTTTCACTATCAAGGTTCAGACTCCAGGATGTTGGATACGATGATTTTCCATTAGCACAATTCAGTCATCTCCATGAATTCCATATTTTCCACTAACAAATATAGGGTGAAGCATTAGAAACATTAACAAATAGTTCTTTGTCTTTTCTATAATCTTACTGGCCATAAGCCTGACAATGCTCACAATGACTTGTTATGTCTATAGTATGAATAGTATACTTTGCTCATTTTTGATGAGCAACAGAGTGGTGTTCCCACTGCATGGGTAGTCTCCTCATGAAACAAGATTGGGGACATTTATGGTTGGCTGGATGCAGTGCATGCCTGTGGAAGAAGAGCTAGACTGATTAGAGAATCAATGCATTTTTTACTGTTGATGTCACTACAAAAATTTAGGCCATATAGTATGTGCATGTTTTTTTTGGTTTTCATACCTTTCTCATTCTCTATTTATTTTCAATACCACTTTTTCATGCAAATGAGTGCTAAAAAATATTCTTTGTATTATCTACTAGGGTTGTCTTTGGATGTCATGTGCTTCTATACATTTCTCACATTCAAAGGGCTTGGCTAAAGAACATGCATAAGTACACAACCAAGGAAAGGGAAATGGATATCTTCCATAGACTCGGCACGATCATGATGGCGATCAGTCATAGCGAAGACAATATCACTCAGTTATTGAACTCTTTCTTTGAGGAGTTCAATGATCAACCTTGGCTTTTACAATACTTCAAGAAGACCTGGTGCAAAGGAGATGGTCGAATTGTTGAGTTGACAATTTATATCACCTTGTTCAATTTATACCATTCAAATTCTTTGATGTTACCTCTAATATGTTGTGGTTTACTTGACTATTACTTTTTTTTCACAACTATATGGGTGAAAAACATTGAATACACCAAATACTGAGAGGGTGGTGAATTAGTCTTCAGCTAACAAAATTAATTATTAACCATCCAATTATCAATCCAATCTTAGATGCAATAGTGAACCAAAATATAAAAGAGATCATAACGCATTAACACCAAGATTTTTACGTGGTAAAACCAAAGTGGGAAAAACCATGGTGAGGATTAGCTCACAATATATTATAACTAGTTATAAGATATTATAGGGCTTACTATCAGGACTCACTATCCTTGAAAGGATCATAGCCTAAATACAAAATATGGCTTATTGCCAAGATATAAAAAGGTGTGGCTCACTGCCAAAAGTGAACTAGAGAAGTGCACCTACAAAGTGTTGAAAACAGTTTTGGTTAAGCTCTGAGAATATCAAAAAATTTCTCTAATTGGCAGTGTACAAACACTATCAATAACTTCACACTATTTCATTTGTGGCATTACTCTCATACCATACTCTATGTCTATATCTCTATGTATATCCTTTTTTGTCCATCATACACACATATATATACATGGTCATGTTTTCCTTTATCAATTAGGTCATCCTAATTGAATGTGAACACCCAAAATTCAAAATGTCTTGTCAGCTCAAATTAAAATTCCTTTTATCGTACATAACAAAATGTGTCATTCATACATTAGGTCGGCCCAAACCTAATAAGGAACACACAAAGGACAAACCTTGTCATCCAACTGAACTTTCATCACTTGGATAATCCAACCAAATCACTCATTTCACTCACTGAAAACTTGTTTATACCTATAACTAACACTCTTGAGCAACATATCAAAAACTCATAGAATTTCCTTTTACTAGGAGGATTTATGGACCAAAATACCAGATTAGTATAGATGCATAATTTGCTTAGTCAGTTACCAAGAAATGTTGGAATCAATGACAACAAGCCTACAGGGCACCTTCTTCATTCTTCCAACAATCTCCCCCTTTTCCATTGATGGAAACATGTGCCAAAAATGAGACTTGCTTCAAAACAAAAAAATGTGCTCAACTCCCCCTAACATATGTACAAGATACAAACATATAACATAACATACTTTATACATAATCTTCTCCTCTTCTCCTCTTCTCCCCCTTTGACATCAAGGACAAAGGACTGGAAAAAAAATAATACTTCAAATTAGGAAATGGGGGAACCCTGTAATTCCTTGAGAATTGCTTCCCAAGCAGGCTTTTCATCATCCCAAACTCCTTTTTTCCTGGAGAGAGTTTTATGTAGGGATTCTATTTCTACCAGGAATTCTTCTCCTTCTTCTGGAGTGGATGGGACAATGTTCATTTTCTCAATTTTTTATGCTTCCATCAATGCATTTGATATAGAGACATGTCTGGACATAACTAGGTCTCCAAGCTGGGCATACCATCTCATAGTCTCTTCTTTTTTCCTCTGCAAGATGAAGAATTTACTTTGAAGATGTGCAATAGAAAGCCACCTAACATAGTTTCTATCATCTACAATCTTATAATCTCTAGAGGCATCAACAAGTTGAGACTCAATTGATTCCATTAAATCCTTGATGCCTTGAGTGACTTTTGACCATTTCATGCAGTAAACAAATAGTAGTTGGGCTTCCTCATCATATTCTCTTACCTCTTTCAAAGTTTGTAAAGCCTTGTCACATGCAATTGTACACTTGTCTTACAGAAACAACATTCTTTTCTCTAGCAGACTCAACTCCACTTCTTTTGCAGTTTGTATCTTAATATTAGACATGTACTCTTTGACTAAATCAACTATAAGCCTCAAATTTTCAATTGAAGCTAAAGAGTTATCTAAAGTAACACTGGGGGTTGTCTCCTATAAAGCTTTGGTAGCTTCATTTATTAATTCATTTCCATTTTGATATGACTTTGTAACTTCTTATGTGACAGAGCTAAGAAAAGTGTCACTTAATTTTATTCTGTCACTCGATGTGATCTTTGCCAAATCCACATAACCTGGGTGAGATGCTAGCTTAACTAGCTGAGGTGGAACTGCAAGTTGGATTACAACTTGTCTTGAAAGAATACCTTTAATAGTACTTTTGTATGGTTCTCCTTATGGCTTTGATGGTTTAGGGCCTTTGGTAATCTCTCCTTCAGTTGAAAAGGATTTCTTATCTTCCTCTTTCTTCTTTTCTTCTTCTTTTTCTTTTCCTTCTTCTTCTTCTTTTTCCTTTTCTTTTTCTTCTTCTTCTCTAGATGACTTTATAGAGGACTTATCTTTGTTTTCTTTCTCCCTTCTATCTATTAGCAACACAAGGGCAGACAATTGAGAGGGGGGAGGTGAATCAGTTGTCATAGAATTTCATACTTATTCAACTTATTAACCTTATTCTTAGATCTAATCAATAACCATGAAAGCATAAATCAACAACACATCAGAAACATGCATAACACCAAGATTTTTTACGTGGAAACCCTATTAGGGGAAAAACCACAGTGGAGGTCAGTCCACAAGATTATACCCTGTTAAAAGTATAAAGAAATGTGAATGGGGAATGTACATGCATTAAGGTGCACTGCCTAGAGCTCACTACTCAGTTACAAAAGGAAGACTCACTATCTTACAAAATATTGGGATTACATCCACAAGATTTGAACTGAGAAAATAGCATCTACTAATTCCTGATTATAGTTCTGGTTAAGCACATGAACACTTCTTCACTCTTCTTCACTCTTCTTCACTCTTCTCCACACTCTACTCTACCTTCAAAATATTCATAACATTATTCGCTCACACCATACATTCAAATGGTATAAAAAAATCACTTATATATATATCTGCAACAAGAAATTACATCAATACATGTCGGCCTCAATAAAATAATAAAATGAATACAAACTGTTATCCCAAAACATTAAAGATTATTAATGTGAATCAACCAAGGTCAGCCACAACATAGTGAAGACCCAAAATAAAATTCTCAAACATGAACCACCTTCAAAAATTATTCCTCGAAGATCCACAAGACACTACAACACCCTGTCGGCCATGAACATGAAAAATATGAACACACAAGAGAAAATATCTAATCGTGAGCACAACGATCAATGCAGACATGCAACATAGATAGAGTATGATATAGAAACATCCACAAACATCATGAATCACCAAAGAATCATCTGTAGCAACTGAACTTGCTAATATATCATCACCTTCATTTAGGCACACCAACTGAAGCAACAAAAAAACTGTCAAAATACAAATCTTCATAACATGATCAAATCTTCGCATGGATCTTTGAAACTTAACATGGATAAACTTGATATACTCGACAAGAAACCCTTTAATCCAAAACCTCTGATCATCAACGTATTGAGGTAACCAATAGACTGAAATTCACTTCACCACTGACAACCTACAACTTATTTCATTATAATTTTCTCAATATCCTCGACATATAAAAATTCTAAGACATTAATGCTAATAGTGTTGACATCAATGACAACCACATGTCAAAAACACAACCACAACATCCAAAAATCTCCCCCTTTGGCATTGATGGCAATGCATGATGTGAAAAACACCATCAACGCAACTATCTTTAGCACTTACTCCCCCTTAGGTTCTGACTCATTTCTCCTCAACTCTTTCACACAACTCTTCTTCCCACATGACTATTCTCCTTAGATAATTCATATTTTTTCACATGAATCTTCTCCCCCTTTGACATCAATGACAAAGATTTCTTTTCTCCACACAAGCTTTAAATCACATATATGAACATCTGACTACTCCCCTTGAGTAGCAGCCACCACAACATCAATCCAAATCAATATATGACTATGAAATGCACGAATTGATGCAATTAAATGCATCTTAGTTTTGATTAGGAGGGGTAATCACCCCTAGCTTCCCTCTAAGATACTCAAAAGTATCCTTAGGCAATAGTTTGGTAAGGATATCTGCAATTTGTTCCTTAGTAGGCACATACTCCAATCTGACTTCCTTTTCATTCACCTTCTCTCTCAAAAAGTGAAACTTGATAGATATGTGCTTGGTCCTTGAATGCAGCACTAGATTCTTAGAAATGTTAATTGCACTTGAATTATCATAGAATAGAGCAATAGGTTCATCATACACAACTCTACTATCTTTCAACATCTGCTTCATCCACAATACTTGAGTATAATTATTAGCAGCAACAATGTATTATTCCTATGTAGAAGATAAAGAAATGGCATTTTGCTTCTTACTTAACCATGAAATCAGCTTCTTACCCAAGAAAAATGCACAACCACTAGTACTCTTTCTATCATCCACATCACCTACCCAATCAGCATCAGTAAAAGCACTCAAAGTAAGATCATCATTTTTAGGATACCATAGACCAAAATCAATTGTCCCCTTCAAGTATCTAAAAATCCTCTTCACAACAATTACATGAGATTCCTTGGGATCAGCTTGAAATCTTGCAACAATGCATACAACATTCATGATATTAGGTCTAGTTTGAGTCAAATAAAGCAATCCACCAATCATCAATCTATATCTAGTTTGATTTTCTTTCATAGAATCATCATCTTGTGTCAACTTGCATCTGGTCACCGTAGGTGTAACAATTGGTTTTGAATCTTCCATACCAAACTTCTTTAGCAATTCTTTCACATACTTGGACTGAGATATGAAGATCCCTTTATCTAACTGAGTAATTTACAATCCCAAAAATAATTTAATTCACCAATCATAGACATCCCAACCTCATTTTGCATCTCATCATCAAACTTCATGCACAAACTATCATCTCCTCCAAAAATTATATCACCAACAAAGACTTCAACAATCAGATCTTTATCATGATCAATCTTGAAATACAAATTACTATCAATAGTACCTTTATCAAATCCAAGCTTCAACAAATACTTGTCCAATCTGGAATACCATGCTCTTGGGGCTTGCTTAAGTCTATACAATGCTTTCTTCAACCGACAAACCATATCTCCCTAATCAGTCAATTGAAATCCATCAACTTGCTCAACATACATCTCTTCTTCCAGTTCACCATTTAGAAATGTTGACTTGACATCCATCTGATAGAACTTGTATTTTTTGTAAGTAGCATAAGAAGAAATAATCTCATAGCTTCAATCCTAGCAACAAGGGAAAAAGTTTCTTCAAATTCAATTCCTTCCATTTGAGAATATCCTTTACACACCAATCTTGCTTTGTTTCTAACAACTTCACCTTGCTCATTCAACTTGTTTCTAAAGACCCATTTAGTTCCAATTACATTTTTTCCTTAGGTTTAGGAACAAGAATCCATATATTATTCTTCTCAATTTTTTGTAGTTCTTCTTTCATTGATTCTACCCAATGTTCATCTTTGCATGCTTCATTCACACTATTAGGCTCAGTCTTTGAAATCAAACAATATTCTTATGCAATTTTCCTCCTAGGCTGAACACCTTTGTTCTTATCACCTATAATATAATCTTCTAAATGATTTAGTCTTACATACCTTTAAGTCTTAGGATGTTCTTGAACTTCTGGCCTTTGTGATCTCTCTTCTACACTTTCACTAGCTCCTTCCTCTTGATTTTCTTGATTCACCGAAATAATTTGAACTTGATTTTGAGTTTGAACTTTCTTTCCTATGACTAAACTATTATTCTGATCATCTGAATCATATCCACGGGTTCTGTATGGTATAGTTATGTCTTCATCAACCTTGACATTTGCACTTTCAACTACTTTCCTCAATATTTTTTTGTAGCACCGATAGGCCTTGCTCTTAGTAGAATAACCAAGAAATATTCCTTCATCACTCCTAGCATCAAACTTTCCTATCTCTTTATCTCTTCTAATATAGCATTTACTACCAAATATTTTGAAATATATAATAGTAGGCTTATGACCAGTCCATAGCTCAAAAGGGGTCTTACCAGTATCACCTTTGACTTGTACCCGGTTGAGGATGTAAACAACAGTACTCATAACTTCTCTCCAATAAATATGAGGAACATTTCCTTCCAGCATCATAGTCCTAGAAGCATCTTGAATTGTCATGTTCTTCCTTTCCATAACTACATTTTGCTAAGGGGTCTATGGGGCATATAATTATCTCTTTATCCCATGCACTTCACAAAAATAATTAAACTCATGGGAAGTGAATTCACCACCTCTATCTGATCTCAGACATTTAATCTTCAAACCTATCTCTATCTCAACGATAGCCTTAAAAATCTTGAATTTCTCCAAAGCTTCAGATTTCTCTCTTAAGAAAGTAACCCACATCAATCTAGAGTAATTCTCAATAAGTAACATGAAGTACATGTCTCCTTGTAAACTTCTAACTCTAGAAGGATCACACAAATCAATATGAACAAGCTCCAACACTTCATTTGAACAATGTTTTTTTCTCTGAAAGGAAATTCTAGTTTGCTTCCCTAATTGGCATTCCTTGCATATAGTTTTAGTAGTCTTTACCAACTTAGGAAGATCTCTCACTACCTGAGTAAAACTTATCTTGATAATATTATCAAACTTTACGTGACACATTCTCCTATGCCACAACCAACTTTCATCAACTTGAGCAATCAGACAACTTTTAATAGCAGCATTTAGGTGAAAGATGTTACATTTTGTTTTTGTACCTAAAGCAATCACATTTTTGAAACTTCCCAATATTCTACACTTTCCATTCTTGAATTGAAGATTGTATCCCTTATCAACTAGTTTTATGATACTCAAGAGATTATGCTTCAAACCTTCCACATATAGAACATCATCAGTATTATTCTTACCATCAAGACAAATACATCCTCTGCCATAGATTACACCAGCTTTGTCATCACCAAATCTTACAACACCACCATCATACTTTTCCAAGCTCACAAATTTAATTTTATCACCTATCATGTGATGAGAGCATCCACTGTCAATCACCCATTCATCTTTCTCTTCAACTCTAGCCGCTAGAGCTTTCTCCACATTTGTACAACTAATAGATTCAATAGGGGCTAGATCATTTTCCTTGATAGCAATAAATACCAATTCGTCTTCACTTCCATTTCCTTTATCATATTCATCATCTTTCACACCTTCATCAATAGCATAATAACACTTTATTTGAAATCTAGGCTTGTTAGGTCATGGCTTAGGAACTCTTTCTGGACACCTTGATGCAAAATGACCTATCTTATTGCAAGAAAAACATATAATAGGAAATTTTCCTTTATACTTACCTTCTCCTCTGGCTTCTCTCTTGATAATAAGTGCTTCAAGCTCCTCTAGTTTTCTCTCCTCTTCTTCAATCTCTTTTCCTCCTCATACTTGAATACCTTTCTAGAAGAAATTTCACCCAGATCATATCTCTAGTTATCTCTTCCAGAGGTAGTAGCTTTGAATGCAAAGTCTATCTTAGGAAGAGCATCACCAAATTCACTCAACTCAAAAGTAGTAAGCTTACCAATCAACATGTCTCTGGTTACATTTGTTACAGTTCAGAGCTCCTCAATAGCAATAGCTTTGACTTTATATGCAACAGGAAAGGATCTAAGAAATTTAGCAACAATCTCTGATTCTTCCAACTTTTCACCAGCACATCTGATACCACACACAAGTTCATTCACTCTTTGTATGAAAGTAGTAATGTTCTCATCATCACCCATTCTCAAAATTTCATATTTCCCTTTCAGACTTTGTAACTTAGCAATCTTCACATTAGTATCACCTTCATACAAAGTTTCTGAATTTTTCCAGATCTCTAAAGCAGTCTTCAGATCCATAACATTTTTCATCTTAGAATTAGTCAAAGAACTCAACAACGCTTCCTTATCCCTAATATTATACTCAACATCCCTAATCTCAGCAATAGTAGTAGGACCATTCTGAGGAATAACATACCTATTTCTTGTAATACTCTAGTAGGGTTCACCAATGCATCTCAAATGGCACTCCATTCGAGTCTTCCATACAGAATAATTTGTTCCATCAAATCTCAGACTATCCTTCTTATATGTCACCATCCCAGATCACCTCAAGCTATCAAACTTCTTCCACGGAACCTACTCTGATACCAATTGTTGGAAACACAAGGGAAAACAACTGAGAGGGGAGAGTGAATCAGTTGTCACATAATTTCAAACTTATTCAACTTATTAACATTATTCTCAAATCTAATCAATAACCATGAAAGCCTAAATCAACAACACATCAAAAACACACATAACACCAAGACTTTTTACATGGAAACCCTATTAGGGGAAAAACCACGGTGGAGGTCAGTCCACAAGATTATACCCTATTAAAAGTATAAAGAAATGCAAATGGGGAATGCACATGCATTCAGGTGCAATGCCTAGAGCTCACTACTCAATTAAAAAAGGAAGACTCACTGTCTTACAAAAGATTTGGATTACATCCACAAGATTTGAACTGAGAAAATAGCATCTACTAATGCCTGATTACAGTTTCGGTTAAGCACATGAACACTTCTTCACTCTTCTTCACTCTTCTTCACACTCTACTCTGCCTTCAAAATATTTAGAACATTATTCGTGCACACCATACATTCAAATGGTATACACAATCGCTTATATATATCTGCAACAAGAAATTACATCGCTACATGTCAGCCTCAACAAAATAATAAAATGAATATAAAATGTGGGCCCAAAACATTAAATATTATTAATGTGAATCAACCAAGGTTAGACACAACATAGTGAAGACCCAAAATAAAATTCTCAAACATGAACCACCTTCAAAAATTATTCCTCGAAGATCCACAACACGCTACAAGACCTTGTCGGCCATGAACATGAAAAACATGAACACACAAGAGAAAATATCTAATCACGAGCACAACAATCAATGCAAACATGCAACACAAATAAAGCATGATCTAGAAACATCCATAAACATCATGAATCACCATATAATCATCTATAACAACTGAACTTGCTAAAATCTCATCACCTTCATTCAAGAACACCGACTAAAGCAACAAAAAAACTGTCAGAATACAAATCTTCATAACATGATCAAATCTTCACGCGGATCTTTGAAACTTAACATGGATAAAATAGATATACTTGACAAGAAACCCTTTAATCCACAACCTTTGATCATTAACATACTGAGGTAACCAATAGACTGAACTTCACTTCACCACTAACAACCTGCAACTTATTTCATTACAATTTTCTCAATATCCTTGACATATACAGCTTCTAAGACATTAATTCCAATAGTGTTGAAATAAATGAAAACCAAATATAAGCAACACAACCACAACATCCAACACTATCCTCATCATCCTTGTCATTATTCTTTTTTTTCTTTACTTCCTTCACTTTCATCTTTATTTTTCTCTTCCATGTTCCCGATGGATTCTTGATGTTCTTCTCTCTTTTCATTGGATTGATCTTTATTATGGTCATCAGACCTCTTATTGATAGTTTCTTTTGTGTTAGTTGGAGGGTAAGGGGTCTCTGAAGCACCAACTGTCTCATCAACAGTCTCCAAGACTAGTTTATCCATTACTTCTACAACCATAGCATGTTCCTTTGTCTGAGCGGTGTGAGATGAAGAACTGGTTCTTGTCCCATAGCTCCTTGCTAATTGCCTAATCACATCACAAGTTTCTTGCCTTACTTTTTCAACATAGTTATCTTCCTTATTCATTAACATGTTGACTCTCTGCTTGACTCTAAACAAATGTAGAATATTCTTTCAGCAAATTTGTAGCTTCTATCTCTGAATTGAACTAATGGATTTTAAGGCTTCACTTCTCATCTTGTCTTCAACACTCAAAGCCTCTTTCCTTCTAAGTACTAACTCTTTCCACACATTTTTTAGTAACTTTTGATTGTATGGTATCCATATTTATATTGCAAATAACTATGTACTAAGTGAAAGTATTTATGATTGTTTCTTTCCCTTCATCATTAACCTTATCATATAACTCAACAGTTGGCATAAATTCATTGTAAATCATATTGTTCACTAAGGCTCCAAGAACTAAGGGTGGTTGATCGCTTACCAAAGGAGAACAAGGCATTTCCTCAAGAGGATTAGATGAGCCTTCTTCTTTGTATGTACATGAATTCAGTAAGCATTCCCCTCTTCCTCTATCTCCTCATCAGTGAAGATCTCAACTATGGTTTTGGCTCCTTCATTGGAGGTACTACCCCTTCTATTTATTTTTAGTCATTTCTCCTCTTCTAAGCCAAGTTCTATTTCTTTCTCAATAGCATCACTCAAACTTCTTTTCCTATCAGCCTTCTATTTCACTCTTCTTCTTCCTAAAGCAGTAGATTGTGTAGCAGTAGGTATGCCCTTCTTCTTAGATGCCCTAGTACTGGGACCAATAGGGGAAGCAACATCAACAGATACAGGGACACATTGTTCTTTCCTCTTCCCTTTCTCAACATTTGCACCACTAGCACTAGAAATAGGTGTTGGTGTAGCACCTTAAGATAGTCTTCCTAATTTTCTAGGTTTGGAGGGATATTATGTAGATTTGGATTTTCTTCCATTCAGGGCCTCCTTCTATTATTCTATATCATCCTTAGTGTATGTATGACCTTGGAAGAAGGCTTCAACCTTATTTCTTCTTTTAGGTGCAGTAGCCTCCAAATTAATTTTAGTAAATTTCTCCTCATATGTACTGAGCCTAGGTAGAGATGGGTCCTTAGGACTAGCCAACATAATCTCAATGTATATTTCTGCCATTTTTTCTTCAATCTCATATCCTAGAAGTTTAATCCACTGAATTTTGGGTTCTACGGACTCAATGATGCATTCATCTGTACACACAAGAAATATTATCTCCTTTTCATACTTCTTCACCAAACTCCTTGGAATCATATCTCTTTCATGCATTTCATTATGAAAGACTGCAAAGAAAGTAGTTAGGGCATTGTTATGTGCCCTAAAATCTCTTAGATTGCACAGATGATAAAAAATCTAATGAGAAATTGACCTAGTGTTATCCCATACTATGCCTTTTCTTCCTGATAACTCCCTTAGGAAATAGAATAACAAACAAATATCTAGAGTTCCAAATTTAAAGACATGCTTCTTCACCTTTGTCATACTCAGGTTTTCCATAAGTTGCAACCTAAGCAACTCACATAGATCAAAATACATTCCATTTACCACCATCTCATAAGCAATGTGAATTGTCATGGCTGATATTGAATTTGCTCTGTTAGTGAAGTAGACTTTCTACCCAATCATAATGGCAACATACTTGACGACAAGGTTTACAATAGACTTCATGGTTAAATCTCTTCTGCCAAACTTAGCACTAGTCAACCTTGTGATTTCATCATTTTTCACTGCCTTTAGAACTGGAATGGGTCCAGTATCACAAGGACCAGTTACAACTCGAATTTCCTCCTTGTTGATAAGTCCTAATTAATTTGTCCACGCAAATTTTTTATGAACCCTACTAAGGGCCATCCTAACAAATTTCACCTCACTCTCACTAGAAAAGTTTAGAAACTAGTTCCAAACATTCAACTTCATTTGAGCTAAGTTTTCATATTCTTCCTTGAGTGGAAGGTCATCTCCCGTCAACTCATTGTCCCAAAAATCCTTTAGCTCTTGGTGATCGAATTATTTGAGCTTCCCATGAATGTAAGTTCTTGGATCTTTGATGGGTATCACATGACTTGGAATGTGTGAGAAGGCATCCATGGGGTCATTTTCATATACTTTCCATGAACATCTTCTAAATCTTGGTTGGGGTATCTCAAAAATTTCCACAATAGTGGGAGTGGCCATATTCCCCAAACAATCTTGAATAAACAAAGAGTTCCTTGAACTTTAAAAACCACATAATTTAGTTAACAGAGAATACCTTTTATTGCTTGTCGAGAACTAGGGTTTCAATGTATGATGCATAGAATCGCCTTTAATCTCACTTCAGCTTGCACTACTTCTTCCAATTTGCACAAATGTGCTTTTCCTTAACTTATTCTCTTGTTTTATTACTTACGAATTTTTCCATAATTTGTATTTATTGCTTTTTAGCTTTAAAGCTGCCAACACTTTATGAAACATACTGTAAACCAAGAAAAGTTCCAAAATTCTCCTAATTTACTTATTTTCTACTAGAATTTTCTCCAATGCCTTCAAAATAGAGACTCACATCACATATCCTTGTGTCATGGCTTGACACCTCATATATCGAGGGCTTTTTAGATTTTTTTGTGATTGCTCCCCTTAACACCATTACCAGGATCAGTTCTTGGAAGAGGTATCTACACTAGATGCAAATACAGAGGTATTTGATTCATCCTTGTTCTCAAGTTCTTCCTTCTTCCTCCAAATTTTCTCCATTTCTTTCCTTACTTCTTTGGGATCTACCTTGTTCACAGGCTTGTTCTTTTGTTCTGAATTAGGTTTCTCCCCAATTTTGCTCCTACAAAATGTTGAGATATGTCCTGGTTTGTTGCAAGTGTAACACACCATATATCCTTGATCAAATGAATTTGCATTCATCCTTGACCTGCATTGCTTAGCCTTGTCTCCAAATATATTGCATGTGTAATAGTAGCCTTGAAAAGACTGAATCCTTCTACTAGTATTAAATTTATTCATCATCATCTGGCTTCTACATTTGGTAGCTCTATGTCCAAACTTGTTGCAAACATAGTATTGTCTAGTAAAGAGTCCAACATTCTGATTCATCCTACTACATTTTGTTGCTCTATGTCTGAGTTTATTGCATGAGAAACAAAATTCATTAAAATATGGGTACCTTTGAGCATTAGGTTGTCTGATAGGAATCCTTCTAGTATTGTTCCTTTGGTTCTTGATTTGATAAGCATTGCCTTGAAATTTACTTTGATTGTCCACTTTGTTGGAAACTAGTTTAGCCTTTAAGATTTGTCCTTCTTCAAGTCCTAGACCACCTTTATTCTTAGCAGGTTTTTAAGATGTAATCAAATCATCAAGCATTGTAGAACTTGTCTTGAATCTTTCTTCACGAGCTTTCACTTTTCCTAGATCAGCTCTTAGGGTTACCACTTCTTATTCAACCTTTGTACATTCATTAATTTATTATAGATCTCAACTTTCTAACATTCCTCAATTTGTTTCTTTTCTTCTACTTGCACTTTCAGTCCGATAATGTCTTCATTAGCCTTTCTCAATTGATCACTAACTTCTCTATGACTTTCCTTGAACTTTTTGATCTGCTCTCTCAGCTTCCTGATGCAATCATTTGCTTCCTTCAGATTTCCTTTCATAGTTTCCTTATCATCCCCATTTTTTTCCAATTCCTCAAGAGCATCATTGATTTCTTCAGATACAAAGTTTTCTTCTAGAGGAACATAATAGTATTTTCCAGCCATGTATTCAAATTTTGGGACCTTCCTCAAGCTGTAAGAATTTTTCAGAGGAATCGAGCTCTAATACCAATTGTTGAATACATCAAATAATAAGAGGGGGGTGAATGAGTATTCCACTAACAAAATTAATTATTAACCATCCAATTATCAATCCACATTTAGCTACAATAGTGAACCAAAATATAAAAGAGATCATAACACATTGACACCAATATTTTTACGTGGAAAACCTAAAGTGGTAAAAACCATGGTGAGGATTAGCTCACAATATATTATAATAAATTATAAGATATCATAGGGCTCATTGTGAGGACTTACTGTCCTTGAAAGACTAACAACATAAATAAAAAAATATGGCTTATTGCTAGGATACAAAAAGGTGTGGCTCACTACCAAAAATGAACTGGAGAAGTACACCTAGAAAGTGCAGAAAATAGTTCTGATTAAGCTCTGATAATACCAAAATTCTACTCTAGTTATTGATGTACAAACACTAGCAATAACTTCGCACTATTACATTTTCTGTATCACTCGCGTACCATACTCTATGTCTACATCTCTATGTATATCCTTTTTTGTCCATCATGTAAGGAAAGCTTAGGTGCGGAACATACTCTCCTAACTTCAAAACCTCAGGGAAGAATGCAGAGGTGACTTTAAATTTTCAATTACAATCCAATTAAGATACTCATGAAAGAAATAACAGAAAAAGAGAAATGTACATTCACAATTTGGACACCATATTTACGTGGGAAAACCCTTACGGGAGAAAAACCCACCACACCAAGAAAAGCCTCTTTGTATTACAGTAAACAAAATTACATACAGAGTACAGACTTCTCTTCTGATGTCAATTTACATCAACATAATTTCCTTGATCAACATTGTATAGAACATCCCAGTTAAAATGATCTCTGAATTGAATTCATACACACTAATCACACATCCAACTGTTCACCGAACCAATCATCATCTTCGATTATAGAGTATATCCATGTCATTCATGGTCTATTGATCTTCCTCATAAGAACAGTCACAATAGTCCAACTACTAGCGGTTCACATTCCACTTCTCTGATTGGTAAAAAAAAAAACCACGTAGGATAGACTTCGGTCAAGGCGTTCAAACAGTATCTCATGTCGATGAGACACTAGGCCATATCTCCTCGATGCCACAATGCAGAACTATCGTTATCGCCCAAAGTCACCACCATCGAAAAGAGTCATATTGAGTTCAAACCTATCGCCTAGACTCACTCTGTCGCTAAGACATCATATTGATATCCACTACAGAACCGTTGGCCAGACCATCGCTATCGGCGAGAGGTCATCCCAAACACAAATTCATCTTGTGCAGATCTATCGGTGAGACAAGTGCTATCGGAAAGAGTTCTCACCGAAAGCACCTGTTTGTTGACGAGAGAAACCTTATCACTAAGACTTCACACCGATGTTCAACTCATGTAGCTCTATTGGCAAGAGCATCGCTATCACCAAGAGGTCATATCGAATGCACCAGCATATCGGCGAGACCACATCCATCAACAAGAGTTCTTACCGAATGAAAACCTGTCAACCAAGAGTCTACTCGATGACATACTTGTGAATAACCGTCGATGAGACATACACTTTCTGGGTGAGTTATTCTGAGTGTTCATACCTCTCCCTAAAGAATTTTGTCACCACGAGTCTCCCCGATAACCATTAGAAACCAAACCGTCGGCAAGAGGTCTGCTCGAGCAGAGAGAGATGGGAAACTCACAGCGATCGACATGTCTTGCCGATGACTCCTGTCGACAAGACAGAAACAATGTCTAAACGGCCTGAGAATTTCAGATGATTAGAACATAGCTGCTACTCGGTAAGACTTCCAGAGGGTCTCACCAAGTTTACTCTTTTAGGAGTTTGATGTCAGTAAGATTAAGGCACATTTTCCAACAATCTCCCACTTGACGAAGATCTGACTAACACCTCCAAAGCACAACAAAACTACTAAAATTCATGGGCATTGAGGCCCATCAAACTGGCACACCACCTGAACTTTTCTATGCTCACTGGCTTCGTCAATGCATCTGCAAAATTTTCCAAAGTATCCACTTTTTCTAAAGAGACCTTTTCATCCTCCACCATATCTCATACAAAATGATACTGCACATCAATATGTTTTGTCCTGGCATGGAAAGTATGATTTTTTGCCAAACAAATAGCACTCTGACTATCACAATATATTGTAATTATCCCTACATCAAACCCAATGTTAGAACATAAACATTTTAACTAGATTGCTTCTTTACAGGCGTGTCTTGCTGCCATTTATTCTTCCTCTGTAGTGGAAAAAGTGACTATAGTATGTCGATTACTCATCCAACTAACTACACCACCATTCATCATGAAAATATATCCACTGGTGGATCTTCTGCTATCAACGTCCCCTGCCCAATCAGAATCCACATAGCCTCGAATGTTGAGAGTCCTCTATGATTCAACCAAATTCCCATGATAACACAAAGCATATTCTGAAGTGCTCTTCAGATATCTAAACACCCTTTAAACAACATCCCAATGTGTCCTTCCAGGATTTTCCATATAACGACTAAGTACTCCCACTGCTTGGGCAATGTCTGGTCTTGTACAGACCATTGCATACATTAAACTTCCAACTACACTAGCATAAGGCACTCTGGTCATGTCCTCTATCTCAGTAGGATATTTTGGTAAGTCTTCAACAGATAGCTTCATTCCCTGCAAAATTGGAACAACTAGCTGCTTGTAATCATTCATACAAAATCTCTCTAGAATAGTATTAATATACTTACTCTGACTGAGCCAAAGTTTTCTACTTTTCCTATCCCTAGTTATTTCCATTCCTAGAATATACCTAGCTGCACCAAGATCTTTCATTTCAAACTTTGCAGACAACTGATATTTTAGATCAGAAATCATTAACTTACTATTGCCTATGAACAACATATCATCAACATAGAGAGCAATAATAAGAACACGATAATTTTCAGATTTTTAATACACACAATGATCATATTTCAATCTCAAAAATCCCAATGACAAAACAAATGTGTGAAACTTCTGGTACCACATTCTAGGAGATTGTTTTAATCCATACAGAGATTTTTTCAACTTGCAAACCACTTTTTCTTTACCTTTTTCCACAAAGTGCTCAGGTTGGGACATATAGATTTCTTCTTCAAGGTCACCATGAAAATTTTTGTCTTCACATCCATCTGTTCAATCTCTAAGTCATATGTTGTTGCAAGTGACAAAAGAAATCTGATACACGCCAGCTTAGCTACAGCAGAAAAGATTTCTCTATAATTAATTCCCTCTACCTAGGAATATCCCTTCGTAACCAACCTTGCCTTATGCTTTTCCACATTGCCATCCAAGCCTATTTTCTTTTTAAATACCCATTTGCAGCCAACATCTTTTCTACCTTCAAGCAAGGGCACCAAACTCCAAGTATCATTCTTTTCTAATGATGCCATTTCTTCATTCATGGCTTCCAACCAAGAGTCTGAATCAGACATTCTAAATGCCTCTTTCACAGTCCTAGGCTCATCAGTGCTAGAAATTAAAGCATAGGCACAAGGATAATCTAACAATGAAAACCCATACCTATCAGGTTGCTTTCTTTCATGTGTTGACCTCCTCACATGCTGACGTTGAGGTTGATCTTCTTCTTCAAAACTCTCAGAACTACTTGAGCTCCCCTCAATTTCAGGTACATTTTGAATTTTCAATTCCTCTTTATCTAGTGTCAGAGGAATTTTAACTACATCCTTTTTATTTTCTGATTTTGTCTCTGACTGCATATCCAAGTTAGAAGGCTTCAGCTCACGAAAGATAACACTTCTGTTGTATAGAACTTTCTATGTATCAGGATTCCAAAGCTTGTATCCTTTTATGCCAGTACTATAACCAATAAAAATACATTTGACAGCCTTGTTTTCCAATTTAGATCTGTTCTCATTCGGAACATATGCATATGCCTCATAGCCAAAGACACGAATGTGTCTCAGAGAGGGATTCTTTCCAGACCATGCTTCCAAAGGTGTTTTCTCAACAAGAGCGGAATTAGGAGAACAGTTTATTAAATAACATGTTGTTACAACTGCCTCAGCCTAGAACTTCTCCTCCAAGCCAACACTACTTAGCATACTTCGTGCTCTTTCCATCACTATCATGTTGAACCTTTCTGCAACTCCATTTTGTTGCGGAGTGTAAGGTGTAGTTTTATGTCTTTTAATCCCATGATCTTTACAATACGTCTCGAACTCATCAAAACAAAACTCACCACCATTGTCAGTCCTTAAAAATTTTATTTTTCTTCTAGTCTGATTTTCCATAAGGTTTTTACATTCCTTAAAATGACTGAACACTTCTACTTTACTTTTCAAAAAATAAACAAATGCCCTTCTTGAATAATCATCAATGAACGATACATAATATCTTGATTTAGACAAATAAGGAACATTTACTAGACCAAACACATCAGAATGAATGTAATCAAGTAAATCAAAAGATTTTTGAGGACTGGAGTAAAATGAAACATGATGTTGTTTACCATATATACAATGTTCACAAAACTCGAATTCAAGGTTACAATCATCAAGCCCCTCAACCAAGTTTTTATTTTTCAAGGTTTTTAAACCTTTTTCACCAATGTGGCCAAGCCTATGATGCCAAAGCATAGTCTTTTCTGCTGGAAGTTTAACTTCCATAGAGTTTGCACTATTGGGAACTTTTTCCTCTTTTTCTCCATGAGTAGCTTTATGTGACTTTATAGAGACACTATTGCATTGCACATCATGTGCATCCAGCTTATACAAGGTACAAATACGAGCACCCCTAGCTAGCACCATTGAGCCTCTATTCATCTTGCAGCCATTTCCAAAGAACATGACTTGCACTCCAATATCATTCAACTTACTAACATAAAGTAGATTTTGAGCCAGACTTGGTATATGCATTACATCATTGATTCCATTCACTCTTCCATTAGGGATTTGAATTCTAACTCTTCCACGGCCAATTATTTCCAGAGATGAATTGCTTTCCAAGTACACCCTTCCACCATTGTATTGTTCACACTTAGTGAACCAGTCTATGAGATTTCATGTGGAAGGATGCTCCATAATAAATCAGCCAGACATTATCTAATGCATGTGTAGCCAAGGCTGCAATGAAGGCGTCTGCATCACTCTGAGAAGAATCATTGTTGGAAGAATACTTCTTCTTCTTTTTCTCCTCTTTGCAGTCCTTTCAGACATGACTAGGTTGCCCACAATTCCAGCACTTCACCTTGGAATTCTTGCTAGGAGACTTTGATCTCCCTTCTGATTTCAATTTGGACTTCTTGTCCTTCTTCTTTCATTTTTCTTTCGATCTTCCTCTAATAGCAAGAGCCTCCTTCGCCATCTCATAAGATTTCCTTCTCATCTCTTCTGATAAAAAAGAAGCAACAACATCTTCCATCTTAAAAGTGGATGTCTTGCTCCCAATAGCCATCACCAAGTGATCCCAAGAATCTGGCAAAGAACATAATAACAGCATACAACGATCTTCTTTATCAATCTTCACACCCACAGATGCTAACTGAGCAATCAACACGTTGAAAGCATTCAAGTGATTAGCAATAGACGCTCCTTCCTGCATTTTCAAAGAGTACAACTTCTTCCTCAAGAACAACTTATTCACCAAGGACTTGCCCTGATAAATAGCACCCAGTCTTTTCCACAAAGAAGATGCAGTCTTTTCTTCATGAACATTCAAAAGAATAGAGTCTTCTAAACAGAGCCTTATTAGCCCCTTTGATTTTCAATCTGCAAGGTCCCAATCCTCTTGCTTCATGCCTATAGGCTTCATTCTAGACACAGCAAGCCAAATATCATGATCAACCAACAGATCTTCCATTTTGAGTTTCCACAACTCAAAATTACTGCCATTGAATTTCTCAATTTCAATCTTTCCTGACGTGCTTGTCATCTTAATCTGTAATTTGAATTACCAAACTTCTACAATACTCCCACTAAACAAAATTGACACAAAAAACCCAATGTACCCACAAGGATTTACACAACTAGGTAGGCTCTGATACCACTTGTAAGGAAATCTTAGGT
>VDFB02121467.1:0-15317 GCA_007258455.2 Sequoia sempervirens | reverse complement strand
TACTTCCTTCCGAGGGCATGTATCCCTGGAAAGTGATAATGACTCAAAATTTTCTGGTGAGATGGAAGGTAGATTGTTGTACATAGCCTCCATCTTCATCTTCCTCTTCACATCACTGATCTGAGAAAGTGATTGACTAAATGTTTCAGTGTCACTCAACTAGAAGACATTATCGTAATTGGTTCCCTCAATTGTTCTAGCAATGGCTACTCTTTCCTTCTTGGCATTAAGGTAGCGCTTGTTTCTGATTATTGACTTTCGAGTCATTAATCTGAGATGCACCATCCTAGCACAAGAATTCACAACATTAGATAATTTTAGATGGAAAGAATGACCTCATAGGTTCCAGAGCTATACATGGTAGCTCTAATACCACATGTAATATGCCAATCGTACACTGAAGTAATTTTTCCTAAGTTTTCACTATGCTAGTAAAATAAACTATGTACTAAACCATTGCAATAAAAAAAATTCCTTTCTTTATTGAAAATATATGAACAAAGATGATATAACACATACAATAGGATTTCCATTCCATTACAATGATCCACAAAGTACAATATTCCAACAAAGAACATAACTACATTCATAGCTCCTACGAGCTTCATAGCAAAAGATATAGATGGTCTAGGAATCCGCCTTTCAAAACCTTGGTCTTTTGTCACTTGTTGAGGAGGAAAAGCATCAATCAAGTGCTTTTCTGCCAACCACAAAATCGTATGCAGTCCCCCACACATCTATCAATGATAGATGGCCCTACCCTTCGACGAAGGTATTGGTTGGGTAACCCCGTATGACATACCACTTTGACCTTAGTGTTGTTCCCTACATGATGAGGATTTATAACCTACACTATATAACCCTCATGCATTTAAATGTACATGGTGAATTGATAGTGGAGCCCCAGTCAATCACACTACTTTGGCCAAAGTATTCTCACTCAGTACTTCGAATGAAGGTCTACCATTCACTTACACTATAGCAATTTCATTTTAACTTAAGGCCATTATATCTATGCTAAGGAAATCCCTCTCCATGGGAAAGCTACTCCCCAAGATAACCTATATCTTTAACACAACCTAAGATAACACAACTCATAAAGCAAAGTACTAGTTCTCTCCCTTCATTGGAAAACAATCCCAAGAGTAACCTACTAGCCATCTAACATAATTAAATATCTAACTATGAGTATCCCTTAAGCTACCCATGTTTAATCATATCTAGTATAATAATAATACCTATGAACAAACAATATCTCCTATCATGGAGTATTTACAAACAATACACAAATAGAGTAAATAGTTTCCACTTTTCCTTCAAAGCAAACATTACTTTTCCCTAAGTGCAAGTAACCATAATAGACTAGTTTAAACAATCAAGAAACAACTCTTTCAAAACTAATACAAACAAGGGAAGAATATTCTCATGCCTGTGATAAGCTTTCCAATTGACTGGTTGTATACATAGCACTTCTAGGACAACAATTAACTTGATATTGATTCCTCTAATAATGTCATAGTAACTACTAACTCACTATTTGGAAAATATTTCTCTCAAAATAATAATACACTCTCTCTAATGCTCAAATCTCTCACTCACTGTATTGATTAGAATAATGCAGATAAGAATGTAGATAGAATGCATAAAATTGCTCAAGGAATGCGTAGAAGAATGCGTCCAAACAAATGAACTTACTCCACTATTTATACAGTAACTTGGAGATCACATAACCTATAGATTAGGCATGAACTTTGATAGCAAATTACTTGCATAGCAACACATAATTCACAACTAAAAGTGGCACATATAAAAGAGCTTACTCAACTGTTCATAGCTATAGATCGACCTTGCTTCTTGATAGCAATGAAAGACTAATTCAATTCACCACATGATTGAATTCAACTTGCATTCAAAAATGATATCTACAGAGTAAAGGATTTAAAGGTGGTGCCAAAGCAACAATGTTCTCCTATAGAGTTGGCATGGTTTCTTGCTTTTGATTTAGTCACTTATCTAACATGAAACACATAGCAAATGTTGACTTGGTCACATATGAGTCAACTTAGCTTATTAATCACATAGACTCAGTTATCGACCTGCTACATTCGATATACAAGCATATATTTATTTTTTGTAGACATTAATCAGATGACAAGGCATTAGATGGTTTACTCAGTCAAAGACACTCCATAATATGGCTTCAAACAAGTCTCCTTCATTATAATCGACTTATTGTTGCATATGGGTTTGTAGAATATTTTCCTTTATGGCGTTGGACAACATGCTAATAATTTGGCCTTTTATGCACAGTCATAAATATCTCATAGTCGACCTTTGATTTAATTATAAATCGGCTTATAATCATTGCTTTAGATAGTCGATCTCAAAGTAAATATCATTTATATATATATATATATATATATATATATATTAGCACTCATAAATATATATATATGTATATGTTATTATATATCCATATTTATCATATTTCAATAAAGCATGTATATATAATCGATATACAAATGAATACATAAAGATAGCAATCACATTGTTATATTAATATATTGGTTGTGTATACATACATACATATATATATATATATATATATATATATATATATGCCTCTATGTACATGTATACATATGTATACATGCATTGATATATTTGTATGGGCATGTCCATATGCCACCATATGCATATATTGATATATTATATATATATACACACATTCAATTCCTACACCAAAATCATACACAATTACTATGATATTGATAAGAGCCTACGAGCGATATATATATGTACATACATATACATGCTGTGAGAACCATCAGATAGTTCCATGTGCATAAGCAAATCATGCATAAGTGTGCATAGATACGTCTACCTATGTACCCTCATGTATGTGTTCCTTTGTGCGTATAGTCTATCATTGACATGCATTTGTGTGCATATACATATTCCTCATATGTTCCATATATCAACATAAGCATATTAACAAGGAAAGAAATCACAAGCTCAAATAGATAAACATCACCCAATAATGCACTCAAGTAAACACGACTCTTACTAATGCAAACACATTTAAAAATAAGGAGGACTTACCAATTTCCCACTTAATAACCTGACTCAATTATTATATTGTGGTGTGTGTAAGCTCAAATAGGTTATGTTATTGTTTACCCTACCAAGACCTTCTCCTGAGTGATACTTCCCCTCCGTCTATAGGAATTGAACATATACTTGCAACCACTAACACTTGCACATGGCCCAGTCAACTATTCACAAAATATGTAGTATACATAATACATCTCCAAAGTTAGAATATCAATTCAATATTCATCCAATCACATAAATGCATTCCTTTATATAATATAAAATGAGATGACATTCATTCATAAAGCAGTGATAACAAAGTGCAAGTACATTTATTCATCCACTAAATTCACATTACATTCACATTTTACCCTACATACGAATAGTAAATAGTAATTACACAATTGGGGTGTAACACCTTGTGTAGCATACTCCTCATAATATGGATCTTATCTTTCAATGTGTGTATCATTATCAAACCCATAATCATAGAGATCCATAGTAATGAAAAAGGTGTATTAATTTTAAATTCCTAAGATCCCCACCCCCATCACCATATGAAACAAGCCTACAATAATATAATAAGGTCTATATGAGGGAACTGATAGAATATAAGGTCTCCACCTCAACGCTCTCCTTCACAATGAAAGGGAATGTGACATGCTAAATAGATGGTATAGATATGGATCTTAGTGGATAGTCTCAAGCATGGCATGCCTCCTCCCTATCCTATACAAAGCCTTTGCCTTTTCCGTGAAAATAATGCATATCAAAATAATTTGGAATCTGATTGAGGATGAACTCATAATAGTTTTTTCTCAATAAATTTTATGTCAACTCGATTATTGTTGCATTTGGGATGGTCAAAAACAATTCACTACCTATCCCAAAAATTATCTCTTATTTCTAGGTGTTGACATCAATGAATAAAGGAATATTTTTCAACTTCTATGCATGGGTGTATTGGTTCTTAAATCGACAAGTATTGCACACAAATTAGATTTTTTTTCAATAATTTATATGAAAAATTTGTAGAATATTTTAATTATCATGCATTCTCCCTATGATTTAACCATGTGTTTATATGGTCACTAATGAAATATATGGGAGAAATAAAAGATTCCAAATATGTGACAAGGGCCCTCCAATGTGTGCTAATTTCATTAGGTATTTTTAACATTTCAACAAATGTTTGAAGTTCTTTTTTATTTGCTTCAATTTTTCTAATATATTGTTTAGTGTCTCGTGTGAATGAAGGGTAATGGATGAAGGATTTTGAAGATGGTTAGGTTGTTCCTTCTCTCTAGAAGGATTTTTTCCATGTATTTAGTCTTGTGAATTATATTTGGAGGAGTTGAAGGATTTTTATTTACTGAAAAATAAAAAAAAATGTATCAAAGCAATTGAAAAATAAATTTTATTTAATATAAACTACTAAAAACATATAAATCTTACCTTGGTGACCTTATGGATATCATGGTGATCATTTTGGGGTTGAAATAACTCCTAAAGCATCAAAATAAACTCTAATGACTTGCAAATAAGCTAGCATTATTCCTCTATCATGTATGGGTATTAGGGAGAAATAGCTTGATTGCTATATGTTTTTGCTTTTATAAGAAAAACACAAGTGCATTATAACACACTCACGTTATATGCAAGATGGACCAAAAAGTGGTTTTGGCCACTTTTTGGTCCCCCGACATCTTTGTGCACACACTCAATTATTATTCTAAACTATTTTCTCACATTTTTCTCTTAATACTCCTTTAGCAAATGTTCATACTCAAGCATCTAGTGTAGACGATTTTTTGCATGTGTAGTATGGTCACGTGAACCTTAAAGTCCTTTCAATAATTGAGGTTTAGAGACATGTTTTTCCATTCCTCCATCTTCTTTCATTGCTTCTATAACATTTATTATTGTCTCCATAAAAAAATAATTATTCTTCTCAACATGCAAATATATTAGTCTTCTTGATCCACTTCATTGGTACATCTATCTACTAGATATTTCGCATCTATTTTTGGAGTCTTCTCTTTTGGCCTCATGAACACCATTGATGAATTAAATCTCTATTTGATGATAGTGTTTCCAAAACTACATTTGTATCATCTTTGGCTCACATTCTTCAACATTTTTAGTAGTTCTTTGAGTTTTCACCATCATCAACTAAGCTTGGGACCCTTTATTTAATCTTGGTACCTCTCATCTTTGAATTGAAGATTAGAATGACTACCAAAGACATATATCTTACATTTTATCCCCTATTTTATAGATTAAGAATATCTTATAAATGCACCATAGAGACTACTTCTTAAGGGAAGGAATGTTGTTTAGCATAAACATATCTTCTTTAGCTTATTGTATCATTATTCCACCTTTAGTACAAAAGGTGTCACATTTTGGGAAGAAGTACCTAGTTTCTATCTTCTCTCTTTGGGGGCTTAGATCATTATATATGGATAAAATAGACTAGGAATAGTTGTTGAGACCCATTCTCTCTCTCTCTCTCCATTCCTCCCTCCTAAATTAAACTTAATGGGGATATTAAAGTGACAAGATATTGTTCCTAGACTAGGTATGTGTGTTAATTCACAAGACTAGAATAATTGTCATTTATATTTATCTATTTAAGTAATATTTATGCACACCTAGTTGTGTCAATTAGTGATGTGACTTGGTTGGCACTTATCAAGTTTAAGTTGAGTTATACTCCGTTTATCATGCTATTTAGAGTGAGCTAACTACCATCTTGATTGGAAGTGATTAGGAGTTAAAACTCAAGTGCCTCATGATTCATGGATCCAAGAGACCTATATATTTGTATATCTTTGTAAATTGGCTCCATTATTAAATAAAAAAATTATTTATTCATTTTTTAGGTTTTTGATTATCTCGTAGACATTATATATTGGGTCAAATTCTAATGCTAGATATACCAAATGAATATAGGGCTATATCAAATAGAATAATAGGGTAGGAAGAAAATGTGGCTATGATAGAGTAAAAATTTCCATGATGAAAGATCTAGCAAATTAATCGTATATCATATTTTATCTAAACCTTAATCATATTTGATATGAAAGATTAAATAAATAAAAACTATAATGTTGTATGATTAAATAGGTTAACCAAAATAAAAAAGAAATGACCAAACTCCTTTTCAAATTTATCTAGGCTATAGATTACTTAAAGTGATCAATAACATAATTAGCCTAGATAAAATATATTTGTCTAGAAATGCATAGTTGGATTGGATATGAAACAAAATAAAATGATCTAAACTATGAATGTTGATGTTGAAGAGAAGATTGAATTGATTATGGAAAATGGTCGGTACTTGGGTCGGTACTTGAATCCAAGACTAGATTTGGGGTGATCAAACTTTGATGACTATGCCCTGTGAAATATGGAGTTGTGCATGAACCTAGATTAAACCTACACCTATGGCCTTAAACTTGGTGTATAGCCTTGAGCATGCAATTGCAATTTTGAACCTAGATCTTTAAAAATTCAATACTTGCAACAAAAAATTACATGTACTTGCACTTATAATGAAAAATATTTGATGGTGTCAAAAAGCATCATTAGAGCTTGCTAAGCCAAGGTGTCGAAGTGTACTAACTTCCCCTTTGTGTTTTGATCAATCCTTTTGATTGATTCAATTATTTTGATAAAATTTGGAAGACATACCAAATATTGTATGTAACTTAAAATGATGTGGTTATGATAACACAAGCTTGAGACTAGATGCAATGCATATTGGAATGACTTAACACAATAACTAGGGTTTTGTATATGTTAATGCACAAGTTTGAAGGCTAATACAAAACATAACTATAATATTGACATGAATAATTTTGAGTATTTGAAGAATACACAAATGAGAATGGTCTTGATGAAGGAGGAGGATCTATTTTTATACATGTCCTAGGTGCATGTTTTAACCCTTTTGACATTAAAGTTAGGAAGAAAAGTTAAGTTGAAACTAGGTTGACCCAAAGCCATTATTTATTTTGAGATTTTTAAAAACAAGTCAAAACTACACATGTAATTTTAACTTAAATTTAGACTACACTTAGAAATACTAATCTTAGAATCTAAATTGATTTTAATAACTTGATAAAATAATATTTTTAATGTAAATGTAAATCTAATTTTGTAAGAAATCCAAATCAATTGATAAAATCATATATTAAAACTAATATACTTAAAACATCCACATGCCTTTCAGGCATCTTTGATTGACCTTTGGAATGTGGTGCTTGCTAGAATTGAGAAGAAGCTTTCTTATTGGATCACCAAGCCCCTCTCTTTGGCTGGTAAATTCCAAATTTGTTCTAAAATTCTTGCGGCCACTCATATTTACTATTCTTCTTGTTGGGCCCCTTCCAAAGCTTCTTATTTGAAGTTTGAGAAGCTTCTTCATGATTTCTTGTGGGTTTCTTCAGAAGATCACAAATGTTTTCTCCATGTTGCTTGGGAGTTTTGTTGTCTCTCGTGGGATTCTGGTGGACATGGGGATCTTTCCACTCAATGACAAGGGTTCGCTCTTTGTGTCAAATGGATTGTTTGGGCAATTTATGGGAATGAAGCCTGGAAAATTCTTCTTAGGCATTAAATTGCTTCTAGTTTCCCTACCAACTGACCTGCCTAGAAGGGGATTGGTTTTCAGACCCTTCTGGTTATGAAATATTTTCATATCGAAGGCACTTTTGTTGCCAAAAGTATTTGGCATGCTTGTGAAGTCAATACGCCTTGGCTTTTGTGGGAAATATATAGCTTTTGAGATGGGTTGTCTATCAACCATCACAACCTCTAGTGGTCTCCGCTTATTCAAGTTCAAGGGCTCCCTTTGGCTCGTTTGCCTAGGATCCATGCCCTTTGGTTTCATAAAAAGGCATAAACACTCCCTGTGATTTATTTTTCAGAGCCATGATGAATCTTCGCTCTTGGGAAGATATGAAAATGCAGTTTTCGCTCTCACGACTAGATTGACAGACATTTGATTCTATCCTTGTTGCTTTGCCATCGAAGATACTATTGTGGTGGAAGGATTGGCATTAGTACCCAGTTACTGCTTTTTACAATTACAAGCCGCATTTGGGGTACTGTTGGCTTTCTTCGCACCTCCCTATGGTGTCTATGTTGAACTGTCGGTGGCATTTATAGTTTTCTCTGTCTACTTGGCAACACTAATTTCACAACATTTGGTTGAGCATTATTGAGTCGAAGCTCACCCATTTTTCTTGGTGTATTCTTTTCCAAGGCTTTCCTATAGCCTCTCACCTACAACACATGGGTATTCCAAACCCTCGTATGTTTTGCAATCAACCAGAGACTTTCAAGCATATCTTCTGGTTTTGTCATCATGCTCAACAACTTTGGAGTTGGATTCATGACTTCTTTTGCCCCTTTTGGCCATAACCCTTTTCCTGGCATATGGTTCTTTTAGGGGATTAACCTTGTATTCCTTCCAAGTATACCCAAATCTAACATGCTTTCAGGGTGGAGATAAATTATTTTCCTTATTAAAGGACAAAAATGTTGTTATTTTCTCTTACAACTCTATTGATTTTGTTGTTTTTCTTTTCATTAAAGCTAACTATTTGTTCCAATGTGATGCTCCAGATTTAGGTCCAAGCTAGCAAGGTGGCCTTGGAGGTTGTGCACCTTCAGGATCTGCTCAGTCATTGGAGTAATGCCTCGTGCACTATGGCTAGAGTGTCACTAGACAACTCTATTTCCTGCGGCTGTTCTCCTCCTTACGGTTGATGATGAGTCCAAATTTTCTTTGCTTAGTGCTCACAGTACTTCTCCTAGATCCCAAGCTCCTTGCTGCCACTTTGGTGGTAAGGGTGGTTCGTCACAATGGCGTTTTGCCTCACCTCTGCCTAGAGATGTTGCCTTTAGGTGGCCCTCAGGGCATGGGGCCAATGATTGGTTGTGGTAGTGGCTGGCATTCATCTAATGGTGGTGGGATTTGGCCTGAGTCTTCCAAATGGCTCCCTCAACTGACTCTAGCTATTTCTCCAGCCCGAAATGATGCACAAGATAAAGATAAAGAAGATAATGTTGAAGATGGGTAGCCTATGTCTGACATCACCCCGGACCTCACTAATGTATGGGGCAAATCGGATGAACGAGACCCTCCTTCGTCCCCTACTGGCACTACTCTCACCGCTTAGTGGCTTTGTTTTTTGTTTTATGTTTGCTAACCGAGCTCTAGGGGAAACGTACCAGTAGTCATCAGGGCTAACTTGGCACATTCATGCAGAGTGCAAAATAGGTTCGATTTTTTTTTTTTTTTTTGGGCTTCTTCGTAAGCGAGTTAGGACCTTAGAAAAATTTGGCTTCTGGGTATTTAAAACGCGCCTTGTAGAACCCGTAAAGCGAAAGGTTCTCAAAAAGGGTGTTTTTGGACCTCCATTCGCTACATCTTTACCACTTCGTCAGTACCTATTCATTTAGACAACCAATAAAAAACCACAAAAATTTAAGGTGTTATCAATAGTTTTCAATATGTTTTATTTTTTTTGGTCAACTACACATTCAATAGTGAACATATATTGGTGTAATTTGTAATTTTTTATTGGCATAATTAAAACAATGTAACGACTAAAATGTAAACGATAATTGAGGGGTCACGTGAACAAGGAGTAAACAACAACTGAATCATGAACGACAATTAGGAGTTTCCCCCTATCTGTGTGACTCTGTAAAGTGACCTTGTGTCCTCCTTTTTTGTGGATATGTGTATTATATTTTTATTTATAATTAATAAACACATATAAAAAAAACATCCACACAAATAATCTAAAATAAAGAGACGTTTTTCAAGAGATGTAACAACTACCATTGGAGATATTCATTAAATACCGCCTAATAGTAGGAGGTTGACCCAAATTGAGGGGAGGCATGAATGCAACCTAGATTTCGTATTCGTACATTCATCTTTTGAAGATCAAAATTGTAGCCATTAATAGATCCAATAATATTGGTGAGGCGAGTTAAGATATAGAATACCTCAATCTTAGGTCTACAGGCAGTGCTCACTCTATGTCACTGATGGGCTTTGGATTGTGTCAGGAAATTTAGCTCAGTAAGATATCTAGTCCATCGTTAAACTGTTGAGTACAGCAATATTGTACAAGTGCACTGTTTAATTGCATATATTCGTAGTGCAGTGTTCAATTATATAGTTTGATCTAATTTTAATCTACCAATATTGAATGAGTAGCTAATGTTGTACAACAATTTATCTCTCATAACAATGAATAATTTATTTATAACTAAAATAGCACATAAGTTTAGTCATTCACCTCCAGTAGAGTCATAGGCACAAAGTTTGCAGAGCTGAAGATTTGAGGGTTTGTTTGCAGAACTCTCTTCTTGTTAAGAAACATTCCAAAATCAATTATGTAAAGACTTTTGATCCCTTAACAAACTAAAAAAAATGTCAGTGGAGTCATAATCAAAAGGGAAGGAAATCAGATTGTTGTCTAAGTCAATTTGGAATTAAAACAATATCAAGTTTGATACTGAAAGACAATTCCATGAATTGGATGTTTTCATGGAAGTTGTTCCCAGAGAAACTTGAATACATTAGAGCAATTTATTATCACACTACATTCATATATGATATTTAAAAACTACAAACGTAATTAATACATAGAAATCATTCATTCTTAGTGCCCACTCATCTAAAAGACTGTTTTTGTAAACAATGTTGCTGTGAGCAGTATTGTGTTGATCATGAAATAGAGCAAGCATTGGGATTTTCGTCACTGAAAATGTACATTCCTCCAGGAACATATGAATGGCACTGGCAAATCCTGGTAGGAAAATACACAATCTCTTTTGGATTCTCTTTTGGATCCTCTTTTGAATTCTTAGATTTCTCTTCTTTGTAAGCACCCACACTCATCAACTCTGTATATCTTGACTTATTCAGCTTGGTTGTTAAAACAACAGGGTCTGCATCCCCTATTACAGTTATTGTCTGCTTCTTCAAATCTATGCTTACAGAATTTACGCCTGCATCCAATCAGCAGAAAAGGACATTGATCCCCCCACTTTCTTAAAAAGCCATAAAAATCTGAAGAACAAAAAGAACTTTATTCAGTTACTCTCTAGAGCATTACCTGGGACTCTAGCAATTGTTTGCAATGCCTTTCTCTTGCATTTTTCACAATTGATGTCTGATTTCAACACAATTTTCTGCAAACCCAGAAAGAAAAACAGGTACAATTAAGGTACACCTAATTTTGCAAACAAAATATTGAAAAAATAAATTACTACTATAAAGAGTTTAAACAGGAATCGGTTTTAGATTTCTGAATTTGGCTGCATGAATTTTCTTACATCTATTTTTTCATTCACACTCCACAATTCATCATTAAAAAGAAAAACTAGTAGACAACATAAATCCAAATTTTTTTCTACTTCTCAAAACAAAATAAATGTGAAATTTTAAGCTGTACATGTAAATTGATTTGTTAGCTTAGCCCACAATATGCATTATCATACCTTCATTTTTTTTCAATGAATGTGGCTTCAAAATCCTGCAGAGGTTTGTGAAGAATCTTAACAGGAGAAAGAGTAAGAAAAAAAAGGAGTGTGGGATGATTTGAGCAAGCAAGCAAAGGTTCCTATAAATCATGTGGGCACCATTAAATGAAACAAGGTAAGTATGTGGATATGGTTGACTTGAAAACATAGTTTAATAATAGCAAATAAGGATTTGACATTTTATTAAGAGCTGATTACAGTAAAGGAGCCATCTTTCAATATTTAAATAAAATATTTTTAAAATTTTAAATTATTGTTATAATTAAAATAAAATTAATTCTTAATATTTTTATAATAATTAAAAAATGGATTTTAAAAGTTGAATTTAAATAATTTTCAAACAAAATAAAATTAAAAGAATAGATTTTCAAACCTTTAATTTTAGTATCTTTATATAAAAATAAAGTTGATTAAAATATTTGATATAATATATCATAATAATTTATAATTAAAAAATTTAATCAAACATTATAATTGATTAAAAAGTTTTATATCGGTGGTGTTAAAAAAAATGTTCTCTTTATCAATGCACATAGTAGCAAGTAAGTTTAGTGCAAACAAGGTATACTTATTAAAAGAAATTCCAAAGATTTTAAATACACACTGGTTGTGGAAGAGAATATTTGTTAGGTGCTTATTTGATTGTTGAAAAAAGCAACATCTACTTTTTTTCAACTTTATCTTCAAAAAGTTTATAATAAAGATTTCTATAAAGTTTTTAATAATAAAATAAAATAATTTTAGTCAAATTTAATATATATGATGAATAGTATCTATATTACAAATATCACAAAAAAAAAGATGGGTGGAAAAAGTTATACACCCTAAAGTATTTCTATATGAAATATAAAGTTGAACTCTAGAATAATTATAATATTTGGAAATGTCTAATATAATATATTAAAACAATTCATAATTAAAAAGAATGTATAATTTAAGATTATTTTCTACTTTGAAGTTTTATTACTATATCCTATTTATATTAACTTATTTCATGCATTCATGACAAGTGTGGAAACACACTGCCATGAATGCACATAGATAAGTTTAGTATAAATAGGATATAATTGCAAAGGATTCCAAAACAAAAATAAATAAAAATGCACTATCTAGTTTGTTCCCATTTACCGAGCTAAAAAATTCACAATATAGTTTGTTTTTATATTTTTTAATACAATACCAATGATTACAAATATTTTCAAAATTAATTGAATAAAAAATAATAATTGAAAAAGGACAATAGCTACTTTGAAATTCCACTCACCTCTAAAACATTTATAATATAATTTATTTTTATTTTTAATAATAAAATATATAATTAGAAATATTTTCATCAAGATTTGGAATCATACTTCATATTCTACAATCATTACTATTTGTATTTTCTTTCTCCAGTAACAACATATTTACATGTCATGAAGAAAGCTGCTTAACATTGTCATAATAAATAATTCCTTCTTTTTTGTGCTTGACAGTACAATGATATGCTGGTTTAATAATTTAATATAATGATAGGTGTTGACTATAATAGAAATTTCTTGTATTATTGATGTACTTGCGTTAATGATTTTATTCATTATAATTATTTTGTGTCCTTGCTCTTGACTCTCGTAGATGTGAATGGTTATATTTACTTATTTATTCTGTTGTAACCAGCTGTGCTCAAGTTTAAAATATTATAATTAAATGGGTAGAATGGTGAAAAGGCGAAGAAGAAGTATGTGTTCAATTTGTTGGTAACATTCAAACTCATATTCAATGTGAGAATTCCTACTATTTATTTAAGTTTTCAATTCAGACAAGAATTGATTGAAACTATTAATAAAAAGCATTAGGAATACTAAAACAAAGGAAAAAAATGTGAGAATTAGTGTTTCTTTTCTAGTAGTTGTTAATATAGTGTTAAAATAGGATTTGGTTAGGTGTCAAGTCTTTTTTTCAATTGGAAAAATATTTCTTTTTTTTTTAAATATTTATTTTTGTGATATTGCTATTTATCGTAGAAGCTGAGTCAACTTCATGGAGTTCATTAAGAACCCATCTCTCATGATAGTGAATGGTTCACTTAGCACTCATTGCATCTAGGTGATGCTCATAGAGGTGAAGCACTGGGCCTTTCCGGGAGGTCACCCATCCCAGTACTACTCCAGCTTAAGGGGAAGACTTAGTGCTTCACCTTGTGAGCATCACCGAGATGCAATGAGTGCTAAGTGAACCATTCACTATCGTGAGAGATGGGTTCTTGTGAACCACTACTCATGAAACATGGATCAATGAGTTTGAATCGAAAAACTACACGGTTGAATCTAGATAGCAATATCATAAAATGGCACATTGTGGAAAGTACCTCCTACTTATCACATTTCTTTTTGTTATGAAATATATTTTTTAATTTTGTAGAGTCAAAAATAATATTAACAATGCCATTATTCTTAAATATTATTTAGTTTAATAATTAAAAATTAATTTTGATCAATAAAAATAAAATAAATATTTATCATTGGTGTCAATAAAATATAGATTGGTATTTAACTATTTGAAAATTTGTTTAGTGGATGTTTAAATAGAGTAATTATTAGCTCACTAGATATTGGTTAAATGTTGCATTAGATGTTTTTGTTTGTTACTTTTTATATACCTTTCAAAGTTGATGTTAAAATTGTCGATTGTTTATATATTTTTTTATTTTTACACAAAGCCTCACAAAGAGTTTGTTGTGATAGTGTACATAAAAATCAAAACACCTTCTGCATATCTTTTAAAAAAAAAAAACTATAAGTGTATTTATTTAGAGTAGACATTTGTTTTTTTAATATAAAGACATCAAACTTTAAAATATTTATTAAAGTGAAACTATTATACATAAAATAATTATATAATAGTTACTATGTTTTTGGCTTTTCTAAAAGTAAAATTATAAATTAAATACAAAGTTAAAGAAATAAATGATAAAAAAATAAACAATGTAGGCACTTAAATAATAGGCCCATTTTATTTAAGAATGTTTTGTTTTTTTGTTTCGTAAGAGAGAGAATATATTAAATTGCCAAAATATTTTACAAACGTTTGCACTACATGGATTTGACACCAGAACTAGACGATTTTAACCACCAAGGCCATCTATGCCCATACCTTAACTCCCCAACATGACCATGCCCATTAATGAAATCAACATAATACCCCTTACAAACTGCATTTCAAAATTGGCATTTTTCCATGTCATCCCACCATTTAGACAGATTACAAACTAGAGCAAACTAAGTTAACTTGAGACCCAACCCTAGCTTGTTGCCATTATTGTCAAAGATAACTATTAATCTCCCAAAAATCGGCTTTATGTCGAGCCACTAAACCACATCAAAAAATTATAGAGATTATGACATGCATTTTAACAGACCTAAACCCAACACCTTGACAACGAAACAAAAGGCACCCAATACTCATAAAAATCCATTGGATTTTGCAAATGCATCAAATTCTCTGACCCATTCGAATTCGCTAATCATCTCCATCTGAAACACCTTCTTTAGGAAAATTACCACGACCACAACTATCATCCTGCACTTCACTAGTGTCATCCCCTTTAAATCTAGAAGGAATGGGTAGATCTTAATAACCTCACCCTAGACTTTCAACAGGTCCAAATCACG
>VDFB02121466.1:0-20333 GCA_007258455.2 Sequoia sempervirens | reverse complement strand
CTAGTTTTTGCCTAGAAACCCTAAATTGGGATTGATTTTCCTAGCCTAGTGTATGAGTCCCAGTGAGCATTAGAAGTTCTAAATTTAGGGTTTCAGACCTTTTTTCAATCCTCTTTAGTTTCTAGGTGCACCTCTATCCTTTCTTAGTCTGATATTCATGTTTTTTAGTTCATTATCTTGAGTTGCATAGTTAGGTTTACATATAATTAGGTTTTGCATGTTACTTGTCTTTCCAAGACCTAGTTTGGTTGTGAACCCTCTCTTAGTATTTAGTCACACCATAGGACTCCTTATTACATATCTCTTTCCCTCATTTCTAGGTCTTGAAGGAAATTGGCACTTCTATCTCCTAAACATAGAGCAAAAAATTTCTATGTTTCACATTCATTATGGAAAAATCACATTAGTAAAAAAAAATGCACAAAATGATAGGAATCATTCTTCAATAGTCAACTGGGATGAACAGAGATAATGATCATTAGATTATCAGATCAAGAAATATGATCGCCATTTTAGAATGATCATATCTATTATCGTTTCTCAACCTTTGCAATAGAGAATCATCTCTAGGTGACTTTTAGGCTAAACCTTCTACCTGGCTTGTCACCATAACAAAGTGACCTTCAATATGGGGTTTGGTTTAAACTCAACAGGTCCTCTCAACATTGGAAAAAATTAGCAGAGATAATTATTTCATTAGTAATGCCTACGACAAAGTGTTAGCATTCAACATGACCCTATTGTGTATGAGCAAGTTTGACTGTATCGAACTATTCTATGGCTAAAAGATACAAAGTAGGTGTTGTGGTTTCACCCACTAGACACAATGATGAAAGAAAAATTTGGAGTTCATATTACATATTAAAGTAAGAATCAATACATGGTTTCTATTGATAGTTATATATTCATTATGCAGGAAAAATAATGTATTCAATAAATTCAATGCTCTATCATTTGAGACAATTCAAGAGCAAGAAAGAAAATAACATTCTATTACATTGTTGGAAACATCATAAGTACCAAAAAAAAATGAGTTACCTCTTTGTACTGTATGTAATTAGTGATTTTTTCCTTGTTCGATAATGAAACAACTTCATAGTTCACCCTTCCTTCCTAGCCCTTTTCCCCCCAATATATCCTCTACTTTTTGCTAAGGATTCCATTCCTTTTTCCTAGACTGTGTTCTCACCTGGATTCACTATCTTTCCAAAATGGGAGGGAGTGGTCATAACTCTACCTTGCCTCCTCATCCATAGCCACACACACCTCCATTCCAAATGGAATAAAATCCATTTCATGATTGTGGTGGTTATGTTCAAAGTGGTCAATTAATTTTGTGTTCTCATATTTGAATTTCCATATCAAAAATTTTACTTTTGAATGAAGGAACATAAATTTCATATACGTAGTTATAAATACATATATTAACACATCCATGTAAATGTAGTCAAGGTTCTATTCAAGAGTAGTAAATTTAGCACATACATCTATATGTCCAACACCATTCACTATTTTGAGGAATTGCATAAAATGAACATGGTAGAACATATGTTCCATTAATTTTTTTTCTGCAAGCTTATCTGATTAGACATTTACCTATTTTATACAAAAAAAAAAATCATAATACAAAATTGCTAGCTAAATGTAGATGCTATGTTTCTTAGTGGTGTGTGCATGTTCTATATTCCAGTTCTTTGTTACCATTCATCATAAGACTAGGTATTCCTACCTCAACCATGTTCTCAATCTTCAACCTATCCCTGCATTCACACACTTGCACTTACAGAGTTTCATTAGTAATCGATCTAACCAATGCATGAAATGAATGATACCATTTCATATCAAAACATTCATATTTTGTATTCAATCATATGATTATACATATATTTCAAATGGCATTGAAATATCAACCTTATTGCAAATCAAACTAATAAGTTCTATTTTTGATAAATATTAAAAGAACTTAGCATTATTAAATGCAAGAAATTTTTTGACACATGACAGTATAAATTAATGAAAGTACTTAATTAAAAAAATTGGTAGCTATTAGATATTGATCCATCACATATGCAAGAACATTAATTTATGAATGTTTTTAAATTTTTCAATAGATTATCTATTTCCTTAGATAACTTCTATGATTGAGGAATTAAGCACACAACTATAAATTAGCCCACTTTTGACAATTTAGGATATTCTCTATGGTCTACCCTTGAATTTATAGAAATGCCTATATTTAGTGTTAAACAATCTAGCTAATTGACAGAGGGGGTGAATGAGTTATCATAAAATAATTTTCTTATCTTTAATTAGTTTGGAGAAAACTTAAACCAATCAGAAAATCATCTATCAAAAATCAACATGAATGCACATAACAACACCATGCACAATGAACACTAGAATTTACATGGAAACCCAAGAAGGGAAAAAACAAGGAGAATGTTGATTTTCAATTATAAAATACCGGTTAAGGTCACACCAATTAAGGTGATTTTTACAAAAGGCTAACTACCAAAATGCTCACTATAGGTAAGGCTCACTACCGGTTGGCTCATTGCCCGATTAATACAACTGATTACAAAATAGTCTCACTGACAAAAGTGAGCTGATAAAATTGCATCTATATATGCATGAATTTAGTTCTGGTTAAGAGCACAATTTCTATCTGTAGAAAATGTGATCAAGAAACTTCTACACAAAACTTCTTTGCACAAACTCTGCAAAAAGATTTACTTCATCCTTCGCACCCTATTATCTGCTTGCACACATCATACTCCACTCTTCTCATTTCAATAGAGAAAAAAAAACTTTAATTATACCATTCCATGCCATCATAATCTCCTAGGTCGGTCAAACACAATGTCTTCATAGTCTTCCAAGTCAGCCAAATACAATGGATTTGAACTAGATCACCACAAAACATTTCAACATGAAGAACGACCTTGAGGTATTCAATAAGACCTTACACGCTAGCACTAGAGCCAAAAGATAGGTAATACAAAAGATCTTCTTATCACGTTACTAAGGGACCCATAAATGCGTCATACATAAAATAGATTCATTACATGACATAATTATTAGAAGATAGCAAACTTTGAATTGCATGAAGTATATTCTAGATCCAATAGGAATGCCTCAACCAAGAACAAATCTTGATTATCATCAATTTTACCATCAACTGAAGAGACATACCAAAACTTGTAACATGCTACATGAATTTCCAAATAGCAAGGTTACCCGGAGTAGGCTTTGAACATAACATCAAAAATCAAAAGAGTAGTCTTCATTATTCTGCATTGAGTAAATTCCATGAATGTCCCAAAATAAGTACTGCCATATCCAGATCAAAGATAACATCCATACTACATAACATCATAGTACACAATAGGATAGATCATTCATGTATATCATCCCAAGCACAACCTTCCAAATCCAAGATTTGATATCAATGACAAAAATGCTAAATCATCTCAATAACTTCTAAGCAATCTCCCCCTTTAGCATTGATGGGAAAACAACAAAGAACCCAAAAACATAAAACTTCAAAACTCCAATTCCAAAACTCTAAACACTCCCCCTTTGGCAAGAAATTCAATACCTCTTCTTGTTTTTGTTTTCTCTTCATTTTCTCCCCCTTTTTTCCATCAAAGGAAAAGTGAAAAATAAGAACATTCAAGAGATCAAGTAAAAATAACACTTTGTCATATGAAAATTTTTCTTGTACCTTTCTCTCATAATTGGCTGAATCATCTTCCTGGCTAGCACTACAAAAACCATTCTTGCACACATACTGTCCAGTAGAGTCAAAAACATAAATGAAGATGACCAGTTCAAAGATAGGTACTCTTGTTCACAATTCTCTGCATCAGAAAGTATCCTAGAGAGATGATCCAATCGAACCTCAACAATTTCTTTGACCAAATAGAAAGTTTTAATCAAATCTTCCTTTTGTCTCTTTAAACAGACAATAACTTAGCTTGCAATTCTCCAACTCTTATTCTCTATTTTCCATCTTTTTCTTTGAAGAATTCAAAATACTTCTTGATACTATTCAATTTGGTGACAATACTTGTAGATGTCAGACATCTCCTTAATGCATTCTTTTGTTTCACCAGTGAGTTTGGATAACTTCTATTTGGCTTTGACACATCTTCTCTCAATCATAGCTTGGAACTTATGTCCTTCAGATCCTTCCAGCAACATCCTTTCTTCAACAACTTCTACCAGATCATCAAGTAATGATTTAGAAACATCTGAAACATTAATACCCTTTTTGAGTAGATAATCAACTAAGGAATCATCAATTCTAAGCCTATTGACTGGAGAGAAAACATACCACATTTAACCAATATTTTTCATATTACCTTCATCCAAGGGTATGTACAGGATTGTCATGGAAAAAATAGGCCCTTAAGTGGCTAAAAATTCAAAAAAAATAGAGTTAGGTGACTTGACATAAGAAGTTGAATACATTATCTATATGATTTCAAAACTATGTAAGAATAGAATATGTAGAAAATTTAATTGTGTCACTTGCAGCTATCCTCGAATGATGCAATTGACTACTACATTTTTAGCCTACCAAAATATTATGTGAAATCAAGAAATGACAAAGTGGGTTTGTGGGTACTCACCAGATCTCCTGTGCCCTCCGACCATCTAAATGTTTGCACTCGGTATGCTCTATACTCAATGTGGGGAACACACTCCATCTTCACTCAGAGCTCCTAATCTCCAAACTATAAATGTGAAAAATGAGCCTTTAACTTGCCAATTTCCTATTTATACCCCTCCAAACTAGGGTATGACCTAGGGTTTATAATTGGATGCACCTTTTGGCATGTTTGAATACACTTTTGGCTGCTCTAAACTTTTCAAAATTCAAAATAGACCTTGCCACCATTTTTCTAGCCATCAAATTGAATTATTAGAGCATTTTCCAAAAAAATTTAGTGCCTTGCCAAAATTCACAAATTCTCCTCAGGAGGATGGATCCTCCACGCCTATGCTGGGGCATATTGTCAGCATAATTAAAATATTTAATTATGTGCTTATGGCCCAAATTCAACTATTAATTAAATAATTCTTAATTATTTAATTAATTAATTTATTTTATTCCTCCCTCCTGATCATTTAAATAAATAAATTACGTTTATTTATTTAAATACATCACTAATTTCTTATGTCTGTCTATAATTAAATAAATTCCTAAATTTATTTAATTATTCACTTTATCCTTTCCTCTACAATTAAGTAAATTTCCATTTAATTGTAATTTTTTTTCCTCCAAATTTAAATAAAATCATTTATATAAATTTCCATTGACATTTTCCCATCAGGTAAATAATTAAAAATAATTATTTACTCTCCTAACCCCACCTCTTTTGAATTAATTTAATTTTTAATTCAAAAAAGTCAACACTGCCTCTAAATCAAATAATTTTAAGTTCTTATTTGATTCTCCAAAAATCTCTTTTTGTGTGCCCTATATCTTCTTTTCACATGCATTCTTGTCCATTGATTTTATTTTCCTAAAATTAAATCATGGCACTCCATCTCAAATTTTACCCTAATTCTACCCTAACCCTAATTGCTAGTTGTCAAATTCAATCTCAGCCTTCCATCTTAGGGCATTTGTCAACTAACAATCTTGGTCATTCATCCAAAATTGGCCTTTCTATAAAAAGATAATGTCAACCTCACTTTGTCACTTCATGCTTCCAAATTTCTGAGTACACTTGCACTTTTGAGTCAAATCCTTCAATATTTTGCCAAGTCTTTGTCATAGGTCAGAGTTGCTCAAGAAAAGGTCAAAGTTGCTCAAGAAAAATCTATTTGCAGCAAAATGGAGATGGGAAATAAAGGTGAATCATGGATTGCATGAAGGTTTTAGTCAGATTGTTCATTGGTTTATGCTTTTATGTTCCATTGTGCTTCATTGTTAACTAGGGTTTAGTTTATTTATGCTCTTTAATGGCAATCTAAATTTTTCCTTAGTTAAAATATGTTTTTAATAAGATTGATTAGCCTTGATTTGATAGGGATTGGAGTTGAATGTTTTTTTTTTTGAAGAGTTGCATGAAACATCAAATTATACTCTTTTTTGCAAAAGATAAATCTAGATTTATGTTAGTGGAAAAAATCTATCCGTGTAATCCTTGGCCATCTTTTACATGCAAGTGCTAGTAAGTTATAATGTGTTATGAATTGTCATCTTGTAAAAAAACCACCTACACATATTATATTTTACCCACATCAATCACTTTGTTTCTGTAAAGGCTTAAATGGTTCATCAACTACCTCATAATGAAAACATTTATTAGTGGTAGTTTCAAAGTTTAATTAATATATAGTTTAAATATTTAGTCTATTATATATTGCAAGTCCTAAGTGATTGGTAAATTTTAAACATTGCTAAACAAATGTTGAGTTGTGGAAAGCAAGTTTTAGCTGCTAGAAAATCAGCTGCCATTTAATAGTAAAATTCTCCAAATCTAGATTTATCTTAGTGGGAAAAATCTATCAACGTCGTCCTTGGACCTCTTTTAGGTGCAAGTGCTAGTAAGTTAGAATGTGTTATGAATTTTCATCTTGTAAAAAGCCACAAACACATGTTATTTTGAGAATTATACATCGAGATTCGTATATATCTCTACTACAATCTACCCTAAACATGACATTGTTTTTTTATTGTTTTAAAGAGATAAACAGAAAAGAGATTGATTCATCTAGATTTGATAGGGATTGGAGTAAATGTTTATTCTGAAGAGTTGTTGTAATACATCATTTCTTTGAAAGGTACTAAATCTATAAATCTTAAAAAGAAAATAATTTTTAAAGTATTGTTTCAATAATTTTATCAGAATAGATTCAGTTTTAGATCTCTGAACTATTGGACTTGCATAATCCCATCTATTTTATTGCATCTAAAATAAATTTTATACTACAAGCTTCACTGAATCTTTTGCTTATTGTGTCAATATGGTAAAGTCCATTTATTCTTTATTATTATTTTTTCTTGTATTTTATCCTTCCCTTTCTACACTGTTGCATATATTCATATATAATGATTTTCTTACTTTTATATACTAATATTGAATCATTGTGTTATCTAATATTATTTATTTATGATGGTCTTAATTTTCTTTACTAGATATTTCAAATATCATTTATATTTTTTTCAATATCATTTCTCCTTTTAGATATTGATGAGCTACTAGGTCAGATTTCATATGTTACTGTCAACATGTTTTTGCATTTAAAGCTTGACCCATTTAACATATTGATGGTTATATATGGCAGAGTTTTCCTAATTTCATATATTGAAGATAATATTTATATTTTGTCTGAAAACACTCTTATAAGTAATACCCAAATATAGTTTTTAGAACATTGAACAATATCAAAATTTGTTACAAATTATTTTATAATTATAGTCAAATAAATCTATTGCAATATATGATAATCATTAAATAGTAACACCAATTATTCAGATCTGAGTACTAAAATTTCTACAGTATCCTGTGGTAGATGAGAAGATCTAATTTTCCTTTTCCTCGAAGGCTGAGACTTCAATATATTTTCATATTTAGGAACCATCAAGGTTCAAGACCCTGTAAACTTACACATCAAAAAAAGTTTCTTTAGCATTTCTCACATCATCAGACCTAAGCGATGCTCTTGTATTCTGATTTTGTTTTCACTACTATGTAGCACAAATAAAATAATGGTAACAGTGAAGGAAACAGATGATATAATCTCAGTATTATATTTACAATTGGCATGTACCGAACTTATTCGTATCCATTTACAGAATATTACGGGAAGAGCTTGAAGGACCTCACAAACACGCCCTCCAATTCGTTTGGCCACAGCAATTCAGTCTACCATGGAGTTACCAAGTATGTTCATACATATATTTTCTTTCTTATATACACATATATACCAAATAAAGTGTTAGTTCAAAGTAACAATATGTGGGACTCGATGCAGGCATAGATTGACAGGGAGATATGACGTCCATCTTTGGGACAAAAGCAAAGAAACTGGGAACCGCAAGGGTAAACAAGGTTAGTTTTATGAATTTGTATTGTAATTAGTTATAAATTGAACAGCTTTCTTTCTGCAGGTCAAAATGGGCTCTAGTGCCTATCAAAATCCGGTAAATTTACATGGTTGTTTTTATAGTGAGATTTGATGGATTTGAAAGGGGGAGGATAAAATAGAAAGTGGAAACTTTATATTAATCCAAATGAAACACTGCATTACTGTTTGAGCTTCGACTCTTTCATACATCAATTTATACATACACCAGCATTCTTCCATTCTTCTTACAGCTCTGTGGAGCTGGACTCTTAAGAGTGCAAAGAAAATCAATCTTAACTAATATATAGAAAACTATTCACCAATAGAAGAGAGAACAGACAAAATAATATATATTAAACTGCTCATAAAACGTGTGAAGACTGTTGATGGAACAACAGAGAGGCTGTAGGAATTAATATGCAATCTATTCGAATCCTTGCCAAGATCTGATTACACTGTTTGTCTTTAATATTAAGATTGAGTGAGATCCAAAGCTGATACGGAGAGGACAGGTCCAACTGAAGATATCAATTACTTTTTTGATCTTTTTCGTTGATGCTTCGGCATCTGCAATCTTCAAATCTTATAGACCAAACCGAAGAAATCCCAGGGCTGAAACTCTTGTTTTCTTTCAACACCTCCCTTTGAACTACACTACTGATACTCGGGGATCCCAACTTCAACTGGCTCAATTGACCTTATTCACAGAATGCTACAACATTCAACCACATTAATTCTTTTATCAATTTACAACTTCACTTGCTTGTCTTTAATAAATTCATATACCTATCCTCCTTTGATCTTATAATCTCCTTTAGTAGCTCCTCTTTCCTTTTCCTTGCAGTCTTCTCCTTTTTGACTATGAACTATTCCCTATCCATACAATAGCCTTTTTCTTTGACTGGCACGATTCAGCAACTTGTTCCAATACTACCCTTTACAGTAATTTCTTCATGCAGCAGCTTAGCCAAACTATGGCGGCAGTGATCTTTGAACTATAGTCTATTACAGCTTCTGCGCCTATCTTTGTAGGCTTCATATCTTGATTGGCTCTATCTTAGAAACTACTCTGCACCTACCTTTGTTCTTTGGTGGTGATTATTACAACACTTATTCATCACCTTCTTCTAGATAGCCACTTCTTTCTGAGACTCATGATCTTTACTGATTTCAGCGACCTCCCTTCACCCTCATAAAACAAACAATCTACCAGTCTCCTTTCCTCCAATAGTTGTCGCGGTACTTTCAAATCTTCCTTGCAGCGGCTAGCTTTGAACGATTTCTTTCTCAAAAAATCTCCCTTGTTTTCTGCAACATCTTCTTCAACATCTTCAATACCTTCAGTAATATATTTCACACTTAAAAACGATGATCTCTCTTCTTGACAGCTGCAGCTGCTTCTAAATCCTGAAATCAATTTCTCCCTGCATGGCGTTTTCTCTTATTTTAAGGTTAGAAACAAGTTTTATAACACAGAGATATGGTCTCCAATATGTTATATTTTATTGTCTTCATTTAAGGTTAGAAACAAGTTTTTTTTTTTACCAACAATTGATTGGGAGAGAAGGATCCTAGGTCAAAAGTTAACAAACAATCTTTCGAGGTTTTTTTTAAACCATCTTGACTGTTTTTCTGTCTTGTTGTTGGTCCGTTTTTTCTGTTTTTTTATTCTGTGTTGTAGCGCTTGCTGTTTCTGATTCGTTGCTATTTTCCAGTCTGTCTTGTTGGACTGTTCTGTCCTCATGTAGTTCTTTGTATGGGATCATGACCCTTCCCTACTTATCTAATCAAAATAAAGTTTTTTATTTTTTATTTTTTATTTTTGAAATAGATATTGAACAAATGGATTAATTCTCATTTTGATACTAACTGAAGTAATTTAACTGTCTTATTGTGATCCTGGATTCTAGATAATGGCTGGAATCTCCAGTATATCTTGGTAAGCTGATACTCTCATGGGTTTGTTATACATGATGTAAGTAATTTTGAATTCATACTCTCTTTCAAGTTCCGGATTATAATTGAACTCTTCACTGTAGGCTGCTTTGATCAGGAAGAGAATGCAGCCAGAGCTTATGATCTGGCAGCTCTCAAGTATTGGGATCTATCAGCTGCAACAAACTTTCCGGTATTGTTTTATATACACTTTCATTGCTATTCTAAAATGCATTGTGTGTCTACCTTTAAGAAATGTTTGTTTTACTAATTCCTTTGGTGATCATTCCTTTTTCTGAGATGCTGCTTCCTCTCTGATACTTAGTATAACATTGTGTAACATTTGGTTTTCCTATATATCAAATGCAGATTGGCAACTATAATACAGAGTTAAAAGAAATGGAAAAGATGTCAAGGCAAGGATATATTCGTTTAATAAGGAGGTATATGGGTTTTCTACCATGTGTGCATCCATATAGGTTAGGCACATAATTAGGGGACTGTGAGCAGGTTGATAATGGTTTCAGTGACTGTATCGTGATTGTTTTTATTGACGGGGAGTGATTCTGTTTATCATTCAAAATCACTCTATTGCGAAACATAATTTAGAATAGATCACAAACAGTTACATATGGAAATATGCCAGTGTGGAGTTCTTAGTTAAGATTTTATTGGATTTATAATTACATGCTCCTACTGTCCTTAATAGGTGTTGATCTTGCAGGGGTAGTACTAGCTTTTCGAGGGGTTCATCAAGCTATCGAGGAGTGACCAGGTTTAGATTTAATTTACTTAGATGAATTAATAGGCTGGCTTTAAATAAAACTTTGATTTGTTTAGACTGTTGATTTGAAATCATACTCATTTTTTTAGTAGGTCTATTTTGGATTTGATTCACTTAGGTGAATTTATATATCTAATTTAAACAATATATTTTAAGTTTTGACTTGTATAGAATGTTTATCTGAAATTACACTCTTTCTTGAATAAGACTCAACTATTAATGTAATTTAAAAAACCCATCTAAGCAAATCAGAAATTAGAATACGCTGTTTAAACCAATCTGAAATTTAATATCTAATGTTTAAATTAATTATATTTCACTGATATTAGTTGATGGGTAGAAATGTTAGCATTGACATAATGAAGCTCTACGATCCCCCGACATAACTTGGCAGGTTACGCCACGGAAAGTGGCAGGCTAGGCTTGGAAGAGTTTCAAGGAACAAGGATTTGTATCTAGGAACATTCGGTGAGTACACAACTCAGAGTTCATAGTATAACATTTACAGTAAATGCAGTCCATTAATCTATAGTTCATTAGAAATGCATCAAACCATCAAACTAGATTAAATGGTTAGTGATTTTCATGGAACTTACAGAGACTGAGGAAGAGGCGGCCAAAGCGTATGACATTGCCGTCATCAAACACAAAGGACACAGAGCCATTACAAACTTTGAAGCAAGCAGATATGATGTGAAAACAATTATGAGTCCCAAACTACCCATAGGAGGGAGAGAAGAGCTCATTAGTGCTGCGATACAAGATGTGGACAGCATCGAACATATTGCTACTGGTAGCACAGGGAGTTCACTAACAAGCACTTCCAGTCATTCGAGTTCTTCTGCTACTGTATCCAATGCTGCTCATGAACAACCTGTTGTTGGTTATCCATTAATGGTACGCTATCAGAAACTGCACCCTGCAAGTGCAACACAGCCATTTATGCCAGCAAACAACAATAATGTTTTTCTATACAATCTGATGGGCTTGGAACCTAGAGCCTTTGATGAGCATGGAATCTCGAAAGCTATGGCATCTACTCATGGACTCGTAATGGGAGATTCTTCTCTTCCATCACACAGTTCTCTGGCAGCACAATTCATTGATACCCAAGAAGGATTAGTTCCTTCAAAGACACCAACCTCTGAAAACATGCTGTCTGCAGGTACCTTCACAAGAAGAGTTGTCTTCTCTCCTGAGCAGCCCTCAGGTATTGTGAGAGCCGATTATGAGAATGTAATGCCTAGGAACAACTGGATGGCATCCTCTCTTCAGTATCCAGAAAGTGGGCCTTTTGCGGGACCAGCAAGTCAAGCTCTTCAAAGTGAGCCTATTGCAGAAGCGGCATGTCAAGCTCCTCTTATGTTCAACATCTGGAGTGATATAAGGATGCCAAGATATTAGACTTTTATTACTTCTTGTGGATATAATTCATATTGAATGAATCATGTATATATGTGTTTTTGTGTTTTGTTGTTATTTTATATTTTATTTCTACATTTCATTTTATTATATAATGTTTTTCCATGTTATTCTTAACAGATACTAGGTTTGCTTAAATGTAGCACACAATTATAATTAAACTTCAATGTATTGAACCAAATATGAAATGAAATGATGTTAAAGCTCCATGTTTCAATCTTGCATGAAACATAACATTCTTTGTCATTACAATATTTTTCCTATTATCATAATAAATTGTAGTTGAATTTTCTTGTAAAGTGCGTAGATCTTTCAAGATCCTTATAATCCAGATGACTAGACAACTTGCTATTGAGACAACAAAATATTATGTTTCAGTGTAAGATAGAATCATGATTGTGCACTTATTATTACTCCAAGAGATAACTCTAGATTTAATTGAAAAAAGACAACCAAATATTAATTTTCTATCATCCATTGAACTAACTCAATCAGAGTCTAATCTATTAGTTCATATTTTTTGATAGAAAAATTATTGGTCGAAGTTTTATGTATCACTTACATAAATATTATTCTTGCAACATTGCCAATGAGACTCACATGGATTCTTTATGAATTGAGAGATGAGACTAAAAGCATATATAATATCTAGCTGTAGTGAGATACATGATTCTCCCAACTAGAATTTTATACAAAGTAGAATCTACATTAGAACTTGCATCTTCCTTATTCAATTTCTCACCAAGTGCTACAGGAGTTGCAACTATCATGCGTCCCATCATTATTTTTTTATAAATTTACTTTATACTCGGTTTAAGAAGTGAGAATACCTTCTAATTGTAGTTGTTCTTCTACACTAAGAAAACATTCCATTAGGCATAGATCTTTCCATTTCAAATGTATATTCTATTTTTGCATTAAAAAATTCAATGAATTTTTTTTTATCAAATGTTTAATAAGATCATCAACATAAAAGGAAAGTGTGAGAATTTTATTATTATTAGATCATAATGTTTATTTGGGATTATATTAACTCATAATAACATATATCATACTCTAACTTATAAGGTTTATCATTCTATTATAAAATAAGGGGTATTTAATAAAGTTTATTTGTATAAATAAATTATTAACTATTTATTTAAATGCACAAACAAAAAGGTTAAATAGGGAAATGTTGTGATATATTTACCAACCTCTTAATTTTGATTTAAAAAAATCAGAATTCATTTTTTATTTTGTATTTGACAAATATTTGTATAACTCTAAAGTAAATATGCAAAATATTTAACAAAACAAATATCTAAAATTAATTTTCTTAAGTGTAATTAAAAAATTAACATATAAAGTAAATAATGTGTTTTTTTTTTCATTTTACTTTTTGAATACTATAAAAAAAAGTTCTTCAAGTAAAAATAAAGTAATTTAAAAAGTAATATTTTAGTAAATTATTTACTCGCCTTAATAAAATCAGCGATAGTTGTAAATAAAATCCTCCTCAATACAAGTATCATTGGCATAGTGTTCAAATAAATCAATTATAAGATGTCATCACATATATTATAAAACCACATTATTATCTTATATCATTATTAATAATACTTCATTCATTTATTATTATTAATTATTTGAAGAAATTAAATTTTATACTATTTTACTAATATATATTGTAGTTCTATAAAGTTTATATTATATTGATATAGTTTATTTCAATTTATATTATATTTATTTTATTTAAAAATTAGTAAGATTATTATTATACTTGTTATTATTAAATAAATATTCTATTAGTAAATTTTTATATTTTTATGTTTAGTTTGTTGCTAATAATGTATTTGTTGATGTAAACAAGTAATGTGATGATGTGCTCTTATGCTTCTCAAATGATGATGTAAATAATGAATAAGATTTAATGCATTGATTTTCTTAAATGATGATGTAAATAACGAATAAGATTTAATGCATGATCAAAAGTGAGTTATAGTTTATCTTTTTATACACCTAGTTAAAAGGGAGTCGACTTGGGGTCTATTTTAAAAGCTAATTTGAAAAGTTATGAGGTTATTTTTGCATTATCAATTTGAATCAAATTCCTTTTTGCATTCATAGATTTAACTTGAATAAGAAAACAAAAATACACTAAAAATTGACCCTTAAAATATAAATTTAAATAATTTACCAATTTTTATGTCAAAACACATTAGGGGAGAGGGTCTAATAGTTTTGCACCCCAACTTCACATATCTCAACTTCGTAAATGATACATAAAATTTTCACAATTTTTTCACCATACCTCGATATGTAAATTAAGAGCTTAAGTTTATTGTTTGCAGTTTTCGACATTAATAATGTAGCCATATCAATTATGTCTTTCTTAAGTTGTCCAAAAACACCTCAAAAATAATTAGACTAAAATATGTGCATTAAAACATGTATTATTAATCACCTCATATGTGATTAATTATTTTTTTAATGTGACTTTTGAAAATAAATACTGTCTCCATTTTTTAAAATAAATATAATATTAACATTACAAATTATAAATATTTTTTTCCTCTACTAGACAACTTTCAACATTGCTTTTCGGCCTAGTGAAATTATGTGTTTTAGGTTTGCAGGTTCTTACAAGTCCTAAGTTTTACAATATCCTTATGCACTACCTAGTTGTTATCGATGTAAGCTTGGTAGATTGTATTAATTCTTCATAATTTTATTGTGCTTAATCATGTAGTTAGTTGAAGATTTTTTGTCATAACTAATGGTGGTATACATTTTCCAATTCTCATTAAACTATTCTTATTCTTTATCTATATGTGTTTTCAATTATATAACTACCAATTGATATAATGACAATTTGATCAAACCTCTTCTACTATTAATTTACCTACACAACATACCTCTATCTTCTTCAATGTACATTCATAAACAATGTCTTTCTTTCATGCGTCTCTCAACCTTCAATTCTAAAAGTAAGCCTTCCATAAGTTGAATATATTAAATGGAATTATCCTATTCTATTTATTTTGAATATTTTGAAATTATATCTACTTTTTTCTTTTGAAAAGGCTTTGTAATTCTTGAAATATTATAATGGTTAAATTTTTTAAATAATAAAAGTGATTGATGATAGCGAGAAATTATGAATAAGAATTAAAAGATAAATATTTTATAAAAGGACTTCACATGGATGCTAAAAAAAATATCAAAATGTACAATTTTAGGAAGGGTTTATGTCTTTTATGATTTTTTCACAAGAAAGTTGCGTCTTGGTGTTGTTTGTCAAGTGCACATGTTGAAGAAATTTTTTTTGTTGCCTAAATTGTGTGAAGCCTTCTCACCATATTGTTTTTGTAAAGAAAAATTAGTCCTTGAAAGCTATTCAAAAGTACTGTAAGATAAAAAAATATATATTATTTTTCATTGAAGCCTTTGTTACAAGTTGATAATTAACCAATTTATCAAATATTTTCTAACCATTATCTTCAAACACATTGCTATAACTTCTTATGATAATTTATCCAATGCTTAAAATATTATGCTAAAATTTTGGTGAATGAAAAATATCACGAGTATAAGTAGTTTATCATTGCTTAGTATTTATTATAAGGAAATTATTTTCCATTGTATCAACCTCTTTATTAACACCAAATTTCTATTTACTTTTGATGAATTCATCTAACTTGACAAAGAGATAAAATTAACTAACATAACATTTGAGTAACTATTTCCAAGGACTGCTTATCTTTATGATAATATTTTACCACATTACATGTCAAAAATGTGGATTTTTTTATTTATTCAAAAGACTCCCCATATAACTAGATATTAAATTACTGAAACATTTATCCTTTCAACACTTAGAATCATAGTGTTTATAACATTCATGAACACTGGATACATTTTTAATCAATGAAAAAATATTCCTCCTCTTCCTTTACCATATCCTCTTCTAGTTGAAGGATCCCTTGATATTTGTTTGAGAAAGAGGAGTTTCAAAATTTTCTTCAATTTTTACTATAGATTGGAAATGATGCACTAATAATTCTATAGAATATTACCTATGTTCCTTATAATATTATAAATATCCCAACAAATCTTCTACCTTGAATCTAATTAGATCTTTGTTTCCTTCATTGATAATCTTCAATAGATTATATTTTGGAAGAAGATATTCTCTATAATTTTCTACTCTATCACAACTTCCTTTTGAGCACTAAGTTGGTTCATAGCACTTTGAACCCTTTTGATAAAATCTTGAATGGATTCGCTTCTTTAATCCTTAAAATTTCAAAATATCTTTTAAAGGTTTGGACTCTTACAAATCTAAATTTCTTATATCATTGGTATACAATTTGTAAAGCCTCCCATGCATCCTTGATTTTTTTATTCTTACAATATAGGGAGATTGTAAAGATTGAATAATGAATCAGTCTCAATTGATACTTTTTCATCTTTGAAATAAATTCATTTATTTTTTCTCAAATAATTAAGAGCACTTTTATCTACAAGTTCATTGTATCTTACTTCCACTTATTCTTAAAAAGCAAAAACAAATGACCTTTGTTCCAAGAGATTCATTGTGGTAGTATTCAATTTAATCTCTCATTATAATGTTATTTTTAATTGTCAATCTTGGTTTCAAGACTAGCATGTCCTCCTATTGAATCCTTTCATTTCCTATTTTAACTGTCTCATTGAGTCCTTCAACCAACTACCAATTTGGATTCACCTGCTGATATATTCCCCTTCATTTATCTTGTGATTCTTCATTAACATTGGAAACTCTATTTCACCTTTTATTATGGTGGATAAAGACACTACTATTTTCTCTCATACCACCTATGCTCATATCCTATTGGATTTGGATTTGTCTAAGGATCTCATAGTAGAGGTTATTTTGCAAGTGGTTGATTTCTCTTCGATTCATATTTTTTATTAGAAAGGTATTTCCTTTTGGTTTAGGAGGTGCTTTGTTATGAGACATTTGGTGTCACATTGTCCATGCTAAGAACTCACAATTTTCCTACTAGTTGAAAAAATATTTACATGAACACCTTATTGTGGAAATGGCTAGGAACATTCTTGTTTTAGAGGTTGTTAATCCTCTTTCTATTGATGGGGAGGTAGTCCATTCTCTTCCTATGTTTCTTGTTTCTCCTCCTTTAGATCCCAACTCCCTACCTATAGGTTTCATTGGCATGCCTCCTTTGATTTTTGTGGTAGCTTCTTGATGGTTATCTTCTCTAGTTAGGCGTTCCTCTCCTTGTTTGTTTCTCCACATTGGAGCTTCAAACAAGGTTTCTTCTCCTCTCTCCTAAGGTATTGGATGTGGATAATGAGGTTTCTTGGACTGTTATCTAAGAAAGGAATTAAGGTTTTTTGAAACATACTTCTTAGTCCTATGCATGGCTGAAGGGTATGAGGTTTTCTAGGTCTACTTATGATAATGTTTAGTTCTTTTATGTTGTTATTTATCTTGGTAGTTGTGTTACAATTGTGCTATTTCCCAACTGTTTAGTATAGGTAATCCCATCCATTTGATCACTTTGTAAAAGGGTTGAGGACCTTTTGTGGGTTTTGAGATCCCTTAAAAACTTGGGTGGATTGTCTTGTGGGTATTTTGTTTGGCAATCTTGTTGTAGTTATACTCTACCCTTGTGCTTCATGTAGATTGTTTGTATCTTATTTTTTATGTTTGTATCATTTTATTCTATTTCTCTTTGATGTAAGGGGTTTAAAGACCCTAATTTCCCTTCTTAATACATAAAAACAAGAGCTCAGAGCAGCGGAGTTGAAAGTTTTAGAATAGTTTTGTTTGTATTTGTTGAGTTTGTTGTGTTTTAGAAACAATTGGTCAAGATAAAGCAATTGTCACCTAAATTTAAGAATTTTATCATTGATAGAGTCAACTTAGTCTTCCATTAGAAAAGGACCCTTATAACAAAATAATTTTGCTCACTTTAAGATTTTGAGATGTGGTTGTGTTTTTAGGCCATGAAGAAAGTGTAAGCATACATGATAAAAATAGTTTTTTTCTTAAATTCTCTTTACATTTCATTTTTTGTTATTTTTGTTGTAGCATTTAGATGGGTAGTTTTCTAGTTGAAAATGATTTTTTGAGAAAAGAGCATTTAAAAAAGAAGCTAAGTTGATCTTAAAACTAAGCCAAAGGTTAACCCAAAAGAGGGGCAGATATGCAAAAAAATTAAAAATGAGGACAAAAAAACAATTGAATTTAACCAAAATTATTATCAAATACTTAAGTTAAGGTCACATCATAAGCAAATACAATAGATTAATTATTTGCAAAATAAATACATACTTTATAGTAGATCTTACTAGTCAAATTGGCGAAAGGGATATTTTTACAAAATAGAAAAAGATTAGTGGATTCTTGATTTACTAGTGAAGTTTATTAACTTTTAATGAGATCATAGGGATAAAGTTTTCCTGAAATGTAAGGTTGTCATATCATAAGAACAATATTCAAAAAATCATTTGATTTGAAATAGCCTAGGTAGTTGCTTTAACTTTTTCTTGTATTGGGAAGATAAACATTAGGGATATTTTTGTAGACCCTAAGTATTTGGATCAAGAATCATGGAATTCCTTTAGTTTAGTTCTGTGAAAGTTATCTTTGATCAATTCAATTCAATTATTTTTTTTGCAAAAATTCATAAATTTATAAATGGATATCAATGTTAAAGTGAAAGTGTGTATGGAAAAAAATAAAACAATTGTCATCATATTTATCATTTGGGTCATCAAGCTAACTATTTACATTGTGCCTGTAATAGTTATGGCAGGTTGAATATTGGCGTGCTTAGAAAGTGCCTCATCACATTCCTGTTGATCCATGTTAAATAACAAACACTTTTCAATCAAATGTTGAATCTGCACAAACACCATGACAACCCAGAACAAAATAAATCAACCCAGAAAAAGTTTGATATGCTCACAACATCTTTATTATAATCCAAAGTAAATGGAAGTTAAGTGCTTGACCAAATGAATATATGAAGTAGATGGTGAGGAGGGATCTATAGGCACCGCCATTTTAACATCCCCTGCAAATCTAAAGCTATTGCAAATCTAATTTGTCACTTCAATTCAGGCATAAAGAAAAGATGGGGGTTTCATAGTACATACCCATTAGTGAGTTACTTCATTGTTGGCGTTCCTGTCCGAAAAAATAATTGAACCGCTCTGGTATACGAGCATCGTAAGCATGAAAAGGAAGCACGTTTGGTCTTGTAGAAGCTTCAACATATACATTCTTCTGCGTGTGGAGAGAAGGATAATTTGGAAAACAAGATAATGGATTCAACTGAAGGGGTCCCCTATTGGTACAAAAGCCTGGCGCTGAGAAATTTACATCCTTGAATTTGGAGAGCAAAAGCGGTGATGTTTTCCCATTGTTTTGAATGAATGTAAAATGAAGATATCAAATCCATTAAAAACTGTTTGTAACCGCCAACACTAATGATAGCCAGTAAGGATGTCAATTTAAATGCAAAAGGTTTTTATTGACACAGATTTTTGCTTTCACTTACAACGTGTAACTACCAAAAATTAATATTAAAAAATATAGTTTGAATATATAGATATATTTATTTAACAAAAATAATAATTTTCAAAAAATTAGCATAGTTGAATTTATTAATATTAGTATAACTATTTTAGAAAAACCTATGTAAGAAACATTGAGAGCATTTTAAAATAATTTTAAAAATTTAAATAACAACTTATTATTTTATGTCAATCTCAAAATATTAATCTTTTGCATGTGATTTTTAATTTCATTTTTGAAAAAGCCATCATTCATTATTTTCATTTCTATTCAATATTATATATTTATTTGCTATTTTTTAATAATTTCATTTGTAGACATTAATATATTTTAAAATTTTGATGTATTTTTATTTAAAAAGTAAAATAATTTTTCTACTAAATATAAAGTAATTGATTTGGATATATTTTTGATAAATTAAAATAGAAATTTATTTATTTATTTTTATATTGATTGTAGCTTTAAATATATGTCTAATGTACTTTGGTTTTATAGAAAATATATTTCTTCATAAAAAAAGATATCTAAATTTAAATT
>VDFB02121464.1:0-18660 GCA_007258455.2 Sequoia sempervirens | reverse complement strand
TAGACATAGCAAAGATGTCTACCCCTACTGCAGAAAAAGGCTCCACTAGTGATCCAACTCTTTGACTGCTCTTTTGCACTTTCCAACATTTCTCCTAGTCTTTCCTTTTTAATGCTCACTATGGGATGCTAAGACTTTTGTTTTACAAATATGAACATAATTTATTCCTATTTTAGATAAATGCATTAGCACATTCATTGATTGCCCATCCTTTTGATTTTAACATTCTACGTAGATTATTTTTAGTTTGCATTGTTTCTATGATTCTTGATTCCTATTAGATGGTGGAATTTTTAGTTCTTCTATGTCTATTATAAATTCACTTCTTCCCTTTATAATCATTGAGTAGTAATATTATCTTTGACGGAAAACATATAACAATACTCAAATATTGAGAGTGGTTAACGAAGAAATCTATACAGTACTTGTATATATATTTTTATATATTCCAATGTTGAAGCCATGTTATTCCTCTTGTCATCATTCATAGATATACATTTATATCCACATGTATACATATATATATTGTTATATGTAACTTGTGTGTAATTACTTTGACCATTATAGCTAATACTTTAATAAGAAAAGATCAAAATAAATAACCTCAAAGTAATAAATTTTCTATTGCCATATAAAAATTGGCAAAAATATGTCATACCTAGAGTTATGAATTGATGTTTTTGTGAAGAATACTTTTTTATTGAATATTAGTAATTAAAAACGTGACTAACAACTCTTTAAAAGAAGACAATCCTTTAATCTTTCATATTTTTCATAAGTGTTATCTAATCCATAACTTCAAGTCTACCATGTATTTCTATGCATGTGTATGTTAAAATAATCAAACAATAATCTATCAATTATTGATTAGCTTGGACAAAAAGGTCAAATATAGATGTGCATCTAGGTTTGATAAATATAAAACTAAGACACATGTAAAATTATATTGTACTTCAATCGATCTATAAAACAGTTCACTTGTCAATTCAGAATTCAAGCTACATTATTTGGCACTAAATATTATAGAAAAATAGGGAAACTGTAAAAGACCTATTAGAAACACATTTACTATGTAACGGTTCCCTTCTCAATTCTAAATTCAATTTTTTTTTGCAATCCTTATTGACCAATGAGCAACATTTAGGAACAACCTTTGTTGAACAAGAAAGCTTCACTTCGTCATTTAAAACCTCGTGCAATTCTTCTATATTTCTCTATAATATTTAGTACCAAGTACATGGAGAATAGAATATGTGAAATCATTAGTAGCCCTAACCATGTTTTTTTCACAAAAGAAAGAAAATTAAACTGCGATTGTTCATATGGTAATAAGTATAATGCCAATGATGCACAGAGATAACTACAAGCAATAAACAAAGGGAAAAAACTATATGTGTATGTATGTGTATATGCATATATATATGTATATGTATATGCATATGTGTATATGTATATGTATATGTATATGTATATGTGTATGGATATGTGTATATGTATATGTATATGTATATCTACATGTATATGTGTATGTACATATATGTGTGTGTGTGTGTATGTATATGTATGTGTATGTGTGTGCATATGTAAACACCCCATGCAATTTTTGAGGCCTTGCCCGGTCCCATTGACAACAATGGTGGACTTTGTTGACCACATGGGTTGGTGGTGGTGGAGTTGGTTGCCTTGCTCAATGGGTAGAAAATGGTGGAAAACTGACATGCACTTCCACTAGTTGGAAAATTAGATGGTTTAAGAAGTGTTGTCCTCTGCAATCTTCACCCTCTCATCCTCCTATTGTTGATGTAAGTTGTTTTCCCACTATCCTTTTTGTTGTTTCATACACATCTAACCACAGATGTATATTTTGATAGATTCAAATAAAATGTTGCTTTATAGTAGTAATATGATGTTGACTTCAATGAAACCATGGATGTACGAGGAGATATGAAGCCTATATGTGGAACAATTAATGAGTAAAAGCTCCCCCTAGCTGTAAGAATAATCATCATTTTTTTATAAATTTATATTTTTCCAACTTATACATTGATCACTTTTTTTTGTGCAGAGCTACATATCCTCCAGTAGATACCAAAGTTATACATTGAGCACTCCTTTCCTTTCTACATGGATAGATATGTTTGAGTACATACAAAAATTAGGTATGTTTATAAATTTATTTGTATGCATTGTATTCTTTCAAGCAAAACTTTTGTTATATCTTTGATGTCTTCCCTTTAATGATATCTTTCTATTTTATCTATGGAATTGATTTTTTTTTCAAACAAGACCTCCTGTATATTCCCCTTTTCCAATATTTTTGAACATTACAAACAAATTCCATCAACTATATGTGAAAATGAATGCTTTGAAACATATACAGATACATATACACATATATATATTGAAGGTAAATAGAGTAATTGTATGAGAGGTATTGGAATTTAACACTTACTTGTTGCTAAGTACTATACACAACCATTCATCTTTCACATGTCAAGGACACCAACTCCATCACTATCAACCCTCGTAAGTGCCAAACTCCATCTCATCACAAAAAAACTAGTCAAGTCCTCTCTAGACAGGGCATCCCCGACATTGACAAATCTGATTCAAATATGGGGTGACGAGAATCCTGGTGGAAACTTGAACCAAAATCTTGCATACACTCAACTACAATAGCCATAGTTTATTCTACACATTTCATTCGTGCATGTCTCTACAATTATCTTTTCAAGTTATGTGGCAAAAATATCTTCTCCAGTTTCCCCATTTCTCTATAATATTCAGTGCCAAACAATGTAGCTTGAATTTTCAATATACAAGCAAAATATTACATAGATTGCTTATCTTCTATCCATATGTTTCATGATATAGATAAATTGTAAAAGAAGTATTAGGTGAACACTTTAAAAAATACATATAAATGACAGATAATCTACCAAATCAATTGTTTAAACCCACTTGTTTATGACAATACCTATTTTCCCTATCTTATTGCAACAATTATATGATACAATAATGTGTCCAAACTACATATAACACCACAGACTTAATTGAAAATCTGAGCTACATTGCTTGGTATTCAAACTTATGAACAAATCATTTATGCAAAATACCCATGTAAAACAACTTGCAAATTCCACATGACTATAGTTCTAAAACCTCAAAATCTACTATAGAATAGACCCAAGGGCAATGATTCTTACAATATTCTGATACCGGTCCAACACCACAATGGCTCTTTTGAAAATGAAACTTAATCAATATATTTTCTTGCTATAGAAACAAAAATAATAATGGCAATTAATAGTTTGCTATTAGGAGCTTCAATCAGATGATGGGATAAGAATATCATGCAACATATTGGTACAAGAAAAGCAGTCTATGTAACATTTGTAAGAGGTATTAGGATACTACTTAAGAATAAGATGTATGTTCTTTAGTGTTTCCCTAATACTTCTTTTACAATTTACCTATATCTTATAATATTTACTCCTGTCAAAGTATACTCCAAAATATGCAAGGAAATATATTGATTCAATTGCATTGCTAGAAGAGTTATTGTGGCATTATGAATATGTTACACATACTCCATAATTAAAATGAATATGTCAAATAAACAAAAAATCTAAAGGTGTGGTGGGGACCACTGGTGAGAATGGAGGTAATCGCAGACCATGGACCTCTATGTTTGGGGTAAAACCAAACAAAAAGTCTTCTTTCCCTCCGGTGCAAAATATCTCTAACCCTAAGACTGGTAAGTTTGCAATTTCTGTCCCTAATCTGTTAATTGATCATAATATTGCTTTCATGGAAAGAACCCTGGTGGGGAAATTTATGGGTCCCAGACCAAACATTGAAGTGGTCAGGGAGTTTTTCAAAAACAAATGGAGAACTAATGGAAAAGTTTCAGTAGCTACACTACCAAAGGATTTTTTTTGCATTTGAATTCACCTACAAGGAGGATATCTTGGCTGTTAGAAGTGGCGGCCCATGGGTTATAGGGAAAGCTTCCCTGACCCTTAAGAAATGGTCTTCTAATCTAGACCTTTTAGACTCTATTTTTGAGAATGTCCCAATATGGGTTAGAATTCCAGGTCTTCTCCTGGAATACTGGAATGAAGATGCCTTTTATGGCATAGCAAGCTCCTTTGGTGAGCTCCTTTCTATTGACTCCATGATAATGGCTAGAAAGAGGTTAGTATTTGCAAGAATATGTGTAGGGGTCCCTCAGTCTACTGACCTTCCTTCATCAATCGAGATTGGATCAAAGTTGGGATCCTGGTCATAGGATATTGAGTTTGAATCTTTCCCTTTTGCTTGTTTTAAATGTAGAAAATCTGGGCACTGGGCTAAAAATGTCCTTTAAATGCCATCAAAGAAAAGGATAAGCTATTTGGTTCTATGGAATCTATATGGAGAAAGAAATCAGAAGGAGAATACCTTGAGAACAATAAAGCTTGTTCTCAAGGAACATCAAAAGAGGCTGGTTATGATAATGGAAAGAAAGGTGAAATTCCATAGGAACTCTAGCATGAGGACTTTGAGAATACCTTGACAGCTAATGGAAATGAAGTTAGCATGAAATAGGTGGTTGGTGAAGAAAGGTAGATTCAGTATGTCAGCCCCTTATCCCAAGAGCTGAGCCCAGCTAATAAAATAGAAGGGAACCTGGGTTTGGAGGAAATTCCTATCTAGGGGTTGTCCTTGGAATTGAACATCCCTCTTCTGCTCCCTTCCTCTAAAGGTTTCGTTCCTTTAGGTGTAGATCCCTCTATGGATCCTAATTCCTCGAAAGTAGTTAAGGAAACCTTTGACATTCAAGACCAAAAGACTGAACTTTCTAGCGAATTTTCAACCTTTCACCTGAATGGCATCATGAATACATTACCTTGGGAGAAAAGACTTCTAACTGATAAGGAATGGGAATCAAGTAAAGAGATAGACAGACAAGAGGATATTGATAAAGAAGAGGTTTTATCCAAGAAAAACAAAAAGAAAAACAAAAAAACAATGGAAGACTCCTAGCGGCATCTCTACCAGATCAAAAGCTAAGGTAGATTGTGGAGCAACAAAGAACTCTTGTGGGAAAAAATCTACTAAATGGATAAGAGAGCATAAAAGCTTTCAGGATATTGCAGATGGCTTCCAAAAAACCATCCTGGAGTGCGTCCACTCCCTTGATTCTTAATGAAGATTATGTCATGGAATATCAGGGGACTTAATAATCCCTATAAGCAAGATGTCCTGCACAATTTTGTTAGAGATCATAAGCCAGATATTCTCCTTATCTAGGAAACTAAAATTTCAAAGGAAAAAGTGGCAAAGATGAAACTGTTTCAATATTGTAGTACACATGGTAATAACTCTAATGGTGCTTCAGGAGGAATTGCCACTTTCTAGAACAATCACATAATCAAATGGGATCTGATTTTGGAAGGTACGAACCATATTGCTACTAGATTTACCCACATTAGGGATAATTTTAGTTAGATTCAATCAAATATCTATGCTCCCAATGGAAAAGGTGTTAGAAAATATTTTTGGATGGATTTGGTCACCTTTCGAAGGATATTTAATAGAGAGTCTTGGGTTGTCATGGGAGAATTCAATACTCCCTTATTGAATGAAGAAAAATTTGGAGAATCCCAGATCAATGCAGAAAGTAAAGAGGATCTTCAGAGCTTTATCAATAATCAGGTTTTGATTGATCTAGACTTGCAGGGTGCCTCCTATACCTAGTCAAACTATAGAAAGGATATGGATCTCATCTAGGTTAGGTTAGATAGAACTTTAATCTCTAATCTATGGTTCTTAAACTATTATTGTTCTCTTAAAGCCCTGTCAAGGATTGGATCTGACTATTACCCCATTAGTTTTGTTGTGGAGCCTTTAAAGAAAAAGAAAAATATCCCTTTTAGAGTTGAAAAAATGTGGCTTTCCCATCCTCTTTTTAAAGAAGAAATTAGGAATTGGTGGAATATTAATATCTCTGGCACTGCTATGTTCAGAGTTGCCAAAAAATTAAGGGAAGTGAAATCCAATTTAAAAAAATGGAAAAAAGAATCCTTTGGCAACATTTTTAGGATTAAATCTAATCTTTAGATGGAACTAGGAGAGATCCAAAACAAAATCCAGAAGGAAGGATATTTGAATGATAGTAAGAACAAAGAGAATGAAATCCTTATTAAAATGCATGATATCATTGCAAAAGAGGAGGAATTCTGGAGACAGAGATCCAGAGCCTTATGGTTATCTACTGGGGACAAAAATACCAGGTACTTTCATTTGTCGGCCTCAAAACATAGAGCGGTCAATAGATTCTCTCATATTGAAGTTGATAATATTAGGTACAAAAAGGAGGATATCAAAAGACAAGTTTTATTCTTTAAAAATATTCTCTCTTAGAATGAGGAAAATAACCAAAATGATCAGGTCATTTAATAGAAACTATACCTAATGTGATCAATTAGGAAAATAACTCTATGATGTCTGTTATTCCTTCTAGTGAGGAAGTTAAGAAGGTTGTCTTTTCCTTTGAAGGGAACAAAGCTCCAGGTCCCGATGGGTTGCCAATGTTATTTTTCCAATGGTTCTGGGAGATTGTGGGAGAGGATGTGGTGAATGTAGTAAAAGAAATTTTTGGATCCAAAAGTCTCCTAAAAGAATTGAATGCTACTTTTCTAGTAACTCTAATTCCTAAGAAGACTGGAGTTGTGAACTTTGGTTTCAGACCCATCAGCCTTTGCAACTCGATTTATAAATTATCTCAAAGGTTTTGACTTCCAGACTTTTAAATCTTTTGCCTACCCTGATTTCACCTCAATAGAATGGATTTGTCCCTAGTAGATAGATCCTTGATTCAATTGTCATAGTACATGATAATATCCATTCTTTGGTTGAATCAAAAACTGGAGGCTTTCTATTAAAGCTTGATATTTCAAAAGCCTATGATAGAGTTGATTGGAAATTCTTGTTTAAAATTTTAAAAGCATTCGAGTTTTGCAGCAGGTTTCTTCAAATGATTGAACAACTTGTGTTTACTGCTTCTATTTCCATTATGGTCAATGGGTCCCCATCGACCTTCTTCCAAAGCTCTAGAGGTCTAAGACAAGGTGATCCTATCTCCCCTATTTTATTCACTATTATGGCTGAAAATCTTGGAAAAAACTTGAAAAGGTTGATTGATAATAGAACCCTTGTTGGTCTTAAACCATCCTCAAACAACCTGATTTGTTCTCATCAACAGTTTGTTGATGATACCATGCTCTTGGGAAAATATACAGTTTCAGAGGGAAAGATTTTGAAATTTCTACTAGATGAGTATGGGAGGGTGTTAGGCCAGTTGATTAATAAAAAAAAATCTCTCTTTTCTTCTTTAATACTCCTATTCATAGACAGAATAAAATAGCCAAAATCCTTGGTTGTAGAGTGGAGTCTTTGCCTACCACCTATCTTGGCTTACCCTTAAGCCTTAAACTGTCGAAGTCCTTTTGGATTTCGTTGGTGGAGAGGTTCAGTAAGAAACTTGCTCTGCTAAGTCAAGTAGGTAAACTCCAACTTCTCAAAGCTACTCTTCAGAATTTTTTGATTTATGCTTTGAGCCTCTTCAAAATACTAGCTAAATATGTAGATGCTATTGAAAAGATTCAAAAAATATTTCTCTAGTTAGGTGTTGAAGAAAAAAAAAGACTACCTTTAATAGGATGGGATCTAGTTTGTAGACCGAAAAAGGCCGAAGGTTTAGGTCTGAGAAGAATCAGAATGGTTAACAAGATACTTCTAGCTAAACAAATCTGGAGAATATTTTCATCCTTAGGGGAATGGACTGATATCCTAGCAAGCAAATATTTGGAGAGTAACAGATCTCTCATAATTATGAAGGATTACCATCTTCTTCCTAGAGGCTCAACCTACTGGAATAATTTGATTAATGGAAGAAAAGTTGTTGAATCTGGAGGGGGTTGGCAAGTTAAGAGCAGAAACCAAACAATATTCTGGGAGGATAGATGGTTGTTTAATGAGCCCCTTATAAAAATTGATTCGTTTAGTGGGTGGGATGAGAATTGCAAAACCTCTTTTTGGCTCATATGTTAAAAAATTATCATGTGGACGGAAAATGGGTGGATTTGTGTCTGGTCAGTTAAGCTCTTGCTCCTATTTAGTCTTCTTTGTTAGCTGTTAGACTTTGTCCTGATCAAACGAAAGATCGTCTTGTTTGGAGTGATGAACTCTCGGTCAATTATTCTGTTTCGTCTACTTTTGCCAAGCTAACTTCTATCCAGGCTCCTCCTCCCTTCTAGTCGAAGGCTTGGTTCAAACATCTGATCCCTAAATCCAACACCTTTTTTTGGGTCTTTCTCCAAAATAAGGTGCTCACAGTTGATAACCTCTACAAGCGTGGCTTTCAAATACCCAATATATATTTTCTTTGCAAGATGGAGGCAGAGTTAGTGTGCCATCTATTTCTTCACTATCCTTTCACTACCTTGATTTGGGAAAAATTAATCAGTTACTAGAAATTATCTTGGGTGTTTCCCTTGTCTATTGAAGATTTCTTCATTCAATGGAAAGCCTCGACTCACACTCTTGTTCTTCGGAAACTATGGGATTTTTCTTTCCCTCATCTTGCTTGGGGTCTTTGGAAAGAGTGAAATAACATAATTTATAGAGATAAAGAAGCACTGATGGATTTTTTTTTGATAAAATTATCAAATTATTAAAATAAAATGTCAATGCTATCTCCTAGAAGGTCAGCAACTCTAAGAAAGTGGCATATTCGTCCTATGATCCTAAGGTTGCTAAAGAATAGAATTTAAATCTTGATTTGTCCTGTGCCCCTAAACAAGCTAAGAAGGATAGGGAGGGTGCTTGTTGGTCTTTTTTGCCTAATGGATGGGTCAAAGCCAACTTCGATGGAGCTGCTAAAGGTAATCCTGGCGCTATGGGTTGCGGCGGAGTCATTAGGGATCCTTTTGGCAACTTTCTCGGTGCGACTGCCACTCCCCTTGGATCTCAAACCAATCACCTGGCTGAGGCTATTGGAGCTTTTCATATTATAAATTTAGCATATAGCCTAACTTTTAAAAACCTTTGGCTTGAAGGGGATTCCAAAAATATTATTGATTGTCTTTTAGGTAGGTCCCCCCCCTCATGGACTATTAAGTCTTGGATTGATGATGCTATCTCGACCTTAGCCAAGTTTGATAATATAAAAATTTCACATACCTATAGAGAAGCCAATGTTGTGGATTTTTTTGTGAATGAAGGGGTTAGGAGCAAAGGACAGAGCACTTGGCTAAATATTAGTGAATTAAGCGTTAATGTATGGGCCTTATTGAACTATGATGTGTCACATGGGAAAGAAGCATGTCACCTCATTAATGATGATAGGACGAGGTAATTACATCACAATCATTAGATTGTATGGGACCGAGCTTAGTCGCTTAATCTGTAAGGTTGCCTGGAATGCTTTGTGGGCTCTTAGATTTGGTGGGACCATTTCAAGGAAATATTTCATCTCTGTCTGCCCCACAGTGCTTGCCAAAATGGGTGGAGACAGGAAAAGAGTTGAGCCGGACTGCTTTGAGATGCATAAAAGAAATACTAAAGCATGGAACAAAGTAAAAAGTGGGGGTTTACTCCCTTTTTTGGAAAAACTCCATGGGTCTAATCAGGAGGCCATTGAGCATTTGGAGAAGAATTGGAAAAATGGGGAACTTACCCTTTTTGGTAGGAAAGTCGAGCTCAATAAAAACCTTACAGCTGAAGTGACTAGAATGTCCACTGATGGACACAAATTTTTCAGGGACAGGGTTTTTTCTGACGAAGTTGTCATCAGATTTCCGAAGAAAGAGAAGGAAAGAATGAAAACTGTGAAAATTTCTAACAGCTACTTCGAAGTCGATGCCATAAAAGCTCTCTGGAGAAAAATTTATTTGTGTTATCATGGAGTACATTACATTGGATGGTCGCTTCACCAGGGTCTATGGATATCACTTTTCCCTTTTCAACCATTTTCGTTATAAGGTCAAGGTTTCTATTCCCTACTATCTTCTATGTTCTTTGAGAAAAAGTCTAGATGATCACATGAAAAACCCAAAAAGATATCCTATTTTGCATATTGGTTTGATTAGATTAATTGTTGAACATTACCAAAATATGCCTGCCCCTGCTAATTTGGATGCCCCTCTTGATTCTAAGGAGGATGATACCGAACCCAGCTGCTCAGGGAATTTTCCCAATTTGAGCCTAGTTAGGACGGTCCTTAGCCCTTCCTCTGTCCAAATTGGTAAGAAAATCTTTAACCCCCTTTCTGTGAAAGCTTGCACAATGCCTAAGCCGGGAAGTTCTATCCTTAAAACCAGAAGCGTAGGTATGAATCTACTGGGTAAAAACCTTGTGTCGTACTCTAAAGAATCTCCTGATTCTAAGGATTTTGGTGAGCACAATAGTTCATCCTTTGTGGCCTCGTTGCTGGACAGAGATGCTAGAATTAGTTCCCCTGTAACCCCTAACCCTGCTAAAACTTGCTTCAACCTTGAAAGGGAACCAACTATGGATGTCATGGGTTTAGCTAGGAATAATGTTGTTGACCATTTCAGAATTTTGAAATGGATCTTTCATGAAATTAACAAGCTAAAAATAAAAAATTGGGCTCTTCAAAGTAAACTAGAAGAAATGGGAGCCAAGGTTACGATGCTTGGTAAGAAAGAGGCAGAGCGAAAAGATCATGGTGCCAATAAAGAAAACCAGAACCAAGTGGGCATGGACAAAAGGGTTGAAATTAAGTTGGATGAAATGAAAAATACTATTAAAATTATAGCCGAGCAAAACAATAGGATGAAAAGACACAATGCCATCATCATCAATGCCATGACCGAAAAATTGGACAAACCTCAATAGGGGTCTTTGGTGGTTGATCTGGATGAGGTCAATGATAAAAACTAGGATGAGGATGTTGGTATTTCAAAGAGAACCAGAGCTAACTTGAAGAGCAAGGCTCCTCCTACGCCGCAGATGATTCAAACCTTCAAAAAGGGTGTTCAAGACATGCAGAACCTGGAGGTAGAGACCGAATCTGTTCTTAAGACTCTGGGTTAGTTGCGGCTGGTCTTTTTGTTGGATTTCTGGCTATTTTTTGTCTGACCCTCCTAGTTTTTTGTGGGTGGCTGCTACTTTTTCTGGTTTCTTCCTTTTGTGCAGCCTATTTTTTCTATTGGACTTTTTAGTCCTTTCTCTTTTGTTGCAAACTTGGTGGTTTCGGGTCCCTGTAAAACCCATTTTTCCCTTTATCAAAAACATTAGGTCCATTTTAATGTTAACCATTTCCAAATCAAGAAAGGAAAAGGGATACTTTTTCCATTGCCACATTTAGCCCCCACTTTAGTGAGAGGAGGAACTTGCTTCAAACTCACACTAAAGTAGACATTCAAGAGGGGTCCAAGTTTACTGATGCTATCAAGATATGATGAAAATGACCAAGAAGGTTGCACAAGCCCCTAGAATCAAGAGCCTATGGAAAAATAACACAAGCAAAAAGTGAAACATACAAGGTGTATGATATGCACCATTAGGATACACAAACATACAATGTCAAAGAAAGAAAAACAAAAACACACAAAAATAAAAAAGAGGGGGATCAAGCCTCGATCATTTGTCTCACATGTTGTGGATAAAATCTAGGCTATTTGTCCAAAAATGAATGCTCACTCTCAGGCAATGAAACTTTAGGTTGTGCATTGGGTGAGTATCCAAAAAGGGTGGCTTAGTGAGAAAGTCATGCCTCTGTATTGGATTCTCACCATATAATGAGAAAGTCATGAACCCAAGTTTAGGCTTCTCATCATACGTTAACCATACTAACTCTATACTCCTAATAGATTTGAAAAGGTTCCACAAAACAATGAACTTTGAGCTCCATGAGGCGAGAAAAGATTTGTATGCTTGACACCCATGAACAAATAGGATGGCTCCACAAGCAAGCAAAGTGTGTTATGCAAGGTGGCCATATACCCAATGTTGTAAATGTGAAATGGTGTAAGGTGCATTCAAAGGGATTTTGCTTAGTTCATGTAAGGTCTCTTCTTATGGAACATCATGCCTAATGTCTCCAAGAGAAAACAAGTCAAAGAAATATCATGCTCTCGAAGGAAATCAAACCCAATGATACGACCAAGAAAAAGAAACATTGCAAGAAAAGAAAAATTGCACAGTGAAACATGAGTGTCAATGTATGCCCCCACTTTAAAGCGGTTGCTAAAACCATTGCTATGAGAAATTGCTTTAAAGTAGAAGAAGACATGAGAGCTTATTCAAAAACCTTATTCCAAGTCATATGTTCCCGAATGAAACTACATCATGGATAAGGGGTTTCCCTTAAAACTAAGTACATCACATGTGAGCCAACTTAAGGCATGTCGTCCACATCCCAAGCTTGCTCTTATATGTACATGAAAGGTAGTCAAATAGCCAAAAGAGGCAATGACAAGTGACATACGAGGACAAGGCTACTTAACTCCTTCCCCCACTTAGTGTAGGATGAGGATGAGCTAAAATGGTTCATGAGAAACATGCTAGAGTGAAAATCATTGTCCATTAGAGGCATTAGATGCCCCAACATGAGAGCACAAAACTCCTTAAGATGTTGACTTCTATCACTTAAAGCCTTGCATTCATTAGTAGCATGGCCATGAACTCTATGATATGCCCAAAATGCATGCTTGTAGTAAAATTTCTTTTGTGTTCATGGAGGAAGAGATATCAAATGATCTTGGAGGAGTCTCGACAAGATACCCTCTTGATCAATGGTAAAATATGTTCCTTTGTTTTGTGACAAAGATATCTCTTTCTTAGTACTAGGTGTCATACTTACACAAGACTCTTTAGATTGTGAGATTTTGTTCTCTTCTTTAAAGGAAGGCGTAAAATCTATCAAATTTGAATCATAAGTGTTTTGTGTGATGACATTAACATTAAGCGAGGATTTCCTTGTTTCTTTAATTTCTTTCAAAGGATAATACTCAAGACCACTAGTGTCTATCAACTCAGGATGCACCAATGTTAAAGTTGGCTTAGAAGAATCTTTTGTAAGAGTGTTGATATTGAGTGAAGGCTTTCTTGTTGCTTTCGAAGGACAATAACCAAGATCGCTATTTTTTTTCTTGTGTTAGGTTCTTTAGGGACACATATACATTTTTCTCTAGCACCACATCCTTTTGCATTATAACTGAGTTGTTTCATAAGTTCATAACATCTTCCATAAAAAAATTTCATTTCCTTAGGATTTGGTGGTTGTTGATAGTCTATTTCATCAAATTTTATTGTGTAATTTGCTTCTTCTTCTAAAGTGGTTGAGGTGGATTCTTTCGAGGGGTCTTCTAAATTTTGTGTTGATGTTCCTACTTTTTATTCTCCCTTTTTAGAGTTGTTAACACGTAGGATTGCACCCGAATGCAAAGTTGGAAAGCTCATCAATCTTACAGTGTAACATGGAAACACCTTCGAGCCTATGGGTTGTTCATAATTAAGGTTAATCTCTAGATTATGGGTTGGTTCCCCTTTTGATTTTTTCTATGAAACTAATGACTTATGCAAGAAAAGGGATAGAAGGATTAAAATGAATGGTAAAAACTAAAACTAGTAAGATGTTGATACATTTAAATGATAATGAATATGCAATTTGATTCACAAGGACCTTTCAATGTTCCTATTTGTACAACTTAATTCAAATAGCTAAACCACATAAATGATTCACACAAAGGCTTGATAAATTTACCCTCTTTGAAGGAAAAAAATGATTTTCACAACTAGAATGATAGAACAAATCATTTACACAATGTATGATGTGTGAAATTGAACTGAATTGTGTATTGTAGAAGAGGGAGATTCATTACTCATGAGTTCCCTTCATTCATAGAGCCTCATGGGGTGAACTTCCCTAATCTACCTCAGGAATAGCGGCAAGAGTTTCAAAATCCAAAAGAGCAGGGCACAAAGAATTTTTGGACAAATTGACAGGCTCTCAGCCGAAGGACGTCAATGCAAAATACGGGCAACAATGCAATGCGATGGCATCTCAGAGGTGCGTTGGCGTCTCTTACAGACCAGAGAATCAGAATGTCTCAAAAAAATCCTAAATGACTACTACTTCGATTGCTAAGAACTTGGAAAATATGGGGAAATAAAATAATGTAATAGAACTACAATGAAATGAAGTAGAACTAATAAAGATAAGAAGAAGAAAGTAAAGAAGATACTTACAACCACGCAAGTGATGAAGCCTCTAGCACATGAATGTCTTCAAAACCTACATGCATGATATCTAGAGAGAATGTTGGGGTTGTATAGGGGTTTGCCTTAGTCAAACCCCTGTTTTGGTGTTCCCACCTCCACGGACAACCAAGAAGATAGAGAAAAGAGAGTGTGTAACCAAAATGGAAAAAAACATGTGGTTAAAGAAAAACCTGCTCAGGAGTAGAACCCGCACCACCAAGTGTGAGTGATAAAAGAAAACCTCGCTCGAGGAGGAGAACCCATATCACAAAAGAGGTGATAAAATTAATCCTCGCTCAAGGAGGAGAACCCGTATCACAATGTAAAAATGCAAGAGGAAGGAGATATGGAATCCGAGGATGCTCGCAAGCATGAGGCAAGGGATATGGAGCTACAAAAGCTAAGAGAGCTACAAAGAGCATTGCTAAGAGAGCTTGAAAGAGCTTGAAGCTGCTACAACAAGTTGTGTGAAGTTGTGTAAGCAAGTGATGGAGTGAAGCTAAAAGCTAGAATGAAGCTAGAGAATTGCTAGCAAGACTTGGAAGAACTTAGGGGAAGAAGAACTATAAAATGAGGTGAAAAAATGACTTTTAAGGAAAGAGAAGAAGCTTCATGAGCCATTTCCAGGCATTCCTAGTCATTACCACTAGCAAGACTCGCCAACAAGTGGAAAACATGTATGGAAATGGTTGTTTGGAATCTGACATGTTGCAGGATGCTAGCACACCGTACGGATGTTTGCGTGTTGCGCTAGTGTCTAGACATGTCACTACGAAACAACGAAATCAGGAAAGTGACAAAGTTTGAGGAAAAGCTGACACACAAGGCTAGCTGCTGAAAAGGGGTGTTGGGGCATCTTGAGAGGGAAAAAGGTTGATGCAGGGGCTAAAATGAGCCCACTCAAGATTCTAAGGGAGTGGGCACTAAATCAGACGCAAACATGTATGTGAATTTGCGAGGGGTGAAATTTTATGATCATACATGTATATACACCTATGAATGAGACATAAAAAATAGAGGTTTTCAGATTTAAACACAGTAAATTTCTATCATATCAAACATTAAAGATGACACCTAAAATCTAGGAAGGAAAACACTTGATTTTTATTGAAAGGCCAAAAAGGAATCCTTCTACAAAATTGGAATACAATGCTGAGAACTACTGAATCAAACTCGAATTTGAGCTACAAAACCTTCTAACTCTCTACCAAGAACAAGAGAGTAGGAAGCACGAATAGAGAAAAAAAACCTAAGTCTTTTCCTCCTATATGCAAAAAGGACTCCAAAGAGTCACAATGAGTTAACTAAAGTCAACTCAATTCAAAAATATCTCCAAATATCTCTCCCACGAGCAAAAATAAAAACCCCCAAAAAGAGGGGTCAAAACTAAAGTAACTTGAGCTAAAACAGCCTCAAACTTACTGTCACAATTAGTTTGACCCAAGTAAAAACTTCAAACTCACCTGAGTTGACTAAAAATCAAGACCAAACAATCCAGTTTCACTCTCCTTCAGTCTTTGCATGATCTTGAGATGAAGGTAATAAATCTAAATAAATATTAAAGTAATCAATTAAGAATTACTTTAACAAGTGTTGTGAAGTTTCCTATTCTCTTCATTTGCATGACATCTATTAAAGTAATTTATAATTGATTGCATTAATAATGTTTACATTTTAAAATTTGTCTCAAAATTATGCATAAAAATACAAGGGATAATGATTGTGTTTGATACTCATGCAAGGAAAAACAAAAGGGAACCTAAACCTTGGCAAAGGGTATTAGTTGCAAAAATGTTTAAATCAAAGTGAAAAATACCCCATAGAGGGGTCAGCCAAATAGGGAAAAAAAAAACCCTAAAAAAAACCATGGCTCAAATGCATTTCACTTTCATTTTGCAGCTTTCATTTCTTATGCTCTGTCAAGGCCACCACTTAGGGTTTTAACTGTAGCTTTTATGGAGTTTTCTGGAGCTTTCCATGGTGGAATCCGCACGTGGAAGGGCTTTATCTTGCACAAAAACCATGTTTCTTCCTTTAACTGTGAAAGAAAAGGAAAAATCTACTTATCTTTCTATAGAAAATGATGAAAATGCTTTTTTTTTGTATACTCTCCTTTTCTTGGCTTTTCATTGTGAAATAAAGCCTATTTACTTGCTCTATTGTAACGAAAAAAATGAAGAAAATTTCCATTTCTTGTAAAAAAAATGATAAAAACTCTATGTTTTTCTTCAATATTTTTGGAAGTGTTGAAGGTTTATGTCTATTTGCAGGTCATGGATCCTTTCTCTCTATTTTCTAGAAATATAATAATTATTTTTCCTTTTATTCAAATCTCAAGGGTTTTAACCTTAAATATAGGTCGTGGCTTCTCCATGTCTTCTAGAAAAAATAGATGAGAAAACTCTCTATGTCTTGCTCTCAACCTTTGAGAACATTAACAAACTTTATTAAATCTTTCATTTTTCCAAATGATTGAGGGATTTGGAACCCTAGGCTGATGAAACCCCTGGCCATCATGAGTATTTTGGATTTTTCTCTTTTTGTTCTTGGCCATGAACAATTTGAGTTTGTTCACTGTAATTTCCATGGATTTATTGTTCATTTCATGGTTGCACTCTTATTTTTCCACCTTGCAAAATTTTAGATTCACTTGTGAACCCATGGCTTTTAATAGACTATCATGGATTATCCAAAGGTCTTCCAATTATGGAGAATGGATGGTGCTCCATGTGTGTCTGTGGATATTATCCTTCTTAAATTCATGACAATCTTCAAGCCAAACTATCTCCATTTTATAGTAGTAATTAGCTCATCATAATCTACAAAATTGCATGAAGACTATGGTTGTGAATGAACACCAGAGATGAGAAATACTTATTCCATAAGCTCTTATAAATTCACCACAGATAGCTCATCATTCCTTATTTGATATTCATTATGAATGTTGTGTATTTCATTGATGCATGTTGTCATTTCATGGACTATTCAACACAAGTTGAAAATGCTATTATTGAGTTTGATCTACCACCTATGATAGGGCACTATGACTTCATGATGTCATCCTCAACCATAGACTTGAGGCTCTTTGTCTACAAGTGTATAGGATCCCCTATATCAAACTTGGCATATGATTGCAAAAATTTTGCTTAGTGACCTTACCATGGCTATTTGCTCTTTATATTTAGAGACTCTGTCCCTAGGTATTTGTGCATAATAAATGAAAGTTTGACCAAAAGATGTGTCTCCATATTAAATTAATGCATAAGGAATAACTTCTATCTATATTGATACATTATAATGAAGGTACTCATTGAATAGTTATGGTATTTGTACAAAATGTCTCAATCTACATATATTGTATGATATCTATGTTCATGTTCACTATTGCCTCTTGCTCAATGATGACTATGTATTCTCTTGGAGAAATATGTTGTCATTTTTCAACATTGCACCTAGCTATGCTAGAATATTCTTTTGTTGTTACCCCAATACATGATACATTGGCATGCTTTAGGCCACATATTGTACTTTACAAGGTGATTGAATAATGAGTTTGCCTCACTGTAGGTAGCAGCTTATCCTTTTCATTGTATGTTATTCCTACATTGTGCATGGTAAACTTGCATTGTATTGGAATATATTTCATTAGCTGCCTTTTGAGTACTTTGATATGACTATATTTTATCCTTTGAGACCCCTTTCAACATGTTCATGGTTTCCTCTACTATAGACAGTGATTTTCCTTATCTGTGGCTATGCTTGTAATGACTGTTGTGAATTGAAGTCACTTTCATTGATGAAAACACACCTCATATCCCTTTTTAAAACTAAGAGGGAAGCATGTTGGGCTCAACCCCTATGGGAGCCCATTTTCCTCCACATGCTATATTGATGTTGAACTAAGTGATTTTGCAATGGGAAATGTACCTATACCTGCAGAGTGAACAAACAAGTTAGCAAAACAATGAAGCCAAAAGCTTCCTATGATGCTTTGAATTTTCTACTCTTGGATCTTTTTTGAAATCTGCATATCTGATTAAATGCTTCATGAGAATAGGTTATGTATTTGTTGATATTGCATATGAGGAGAATTTGCATCTTGAGCTCTAACTAACTGTTTCATCTCTTGCAGTTAACTTCCGAAGCAACTAATGAAGGGAGTTGGGGCTGAAGATATATTTGACCAACCTTGGGATTCGTCATTTAGGTAATGAAAGATCCATCTTCTTTTCATATGTTCTTATATTTCTTCATATGTATATTTTATTTTATATGTTTCATTTGATCAGTCATTCCCATGACTTGTGTGGGACACTATCGCACATAAAAATGAATAAAGAAAACAATTTATCTAAAAGTTGTGTAATCTTCTCTCTTATAAAACAT